>JAPZDZ010000024.1:2187235-2213656 GCA_029783805.1 Acanthurus tennentii | reverse complement strand
ATCCAATGCTGTTGAGATCTGCTTTATACGCTGCTGGTTAGCTTAATGTTCTGTATAACCAAACTTCAAATTTATATCCTTATCATAGGTTTTTTTAAATCCTGATCTGTAAGTAACTAGTTGTACCTCTCACACATGAATATTACAGAGTAAAAGGTACAATATTTGCCTGTGCAGCAGCTGTTGCAAAAAGTGTTTTAAAAGCAGAGATAATTCTTAAACTGAAATACACAAATAAATTATTTCAATTAAAGCCAGAGATTACAGCTGATTCAAGACAATAACGGAACAGATATTTCACAACATCTCTGACCAACAGTTAAACTATTCGATCTCTGAGGCCTGACGCTTGTTGCCTGAGGACCTAAACTGTGTTCACAAGTCAGTAAGGATTAGGTGGCGGTCAGGAAAAGCCCCTTCACAGTTTGCACGGAATAGAAATATCTGGTTCAGCTGCAGTGTTTACTTCGGGGAAGTTTCTGCAGAGACCCTGCATGCGGTTAACTCTTTCATCTGCAGACTTTATGCAGCAACAGTGGGCCGCGTTTCTTCAGAGCGAGGAAGGAAGGAGGATGAGGAGTGGGCTATAAATAAATGCTGTAAATTTTTAAGTCTGCAGCCTTGGTCATTCACAGACCTGTAATGTTTACTATGTTCACTGTCTTAGTTTAGTGTGTTGTTATGCTAAGATTTGCTAATTAGCACCAAAGATATAGTACAAATGACATGAAATGTCATTAGATTTACAGGTATTGGTCGTAAAACAGTCTCAGTCAAGCAAATGTTAGGATTTGACTGGGAGCATTAATGTTCTTTAAATGAACACATTAAAGATTAACATCACTGGTGTGACTGAAATCAGTCTGCATGAGTCAGGATCCAAATGAAAACACTTCTCAGCCTGGTGTTGTCATTTCCTCTGTAGAATTTAATTTGTTGCTTGGGTATTTTGTTACAGATCAACAATATCACTCCATATACAACTACAAGTACAGTATTTTGTACAGTTCATATTCAAATACATAGTTTTCATTGGCTTATTTACAAAACATTTTTATATACACGTTTTCATGTCAGTGCAATGTCACTTTTTTCAACAAACACATTAAAAAAAACTTCTTTAAATTAACAACTCTGGTTCAGATCCTACAGAAATTAACTTAAATAAGAAGAGGCTACAGTCACTAACAGACAGCTCAGTAGTAGATTGCACTGCCTGCCGACTCTGAACTCTTCCTCTGGGAGGGGGGCAGATGGGCGGGGCTTCTTGTGAAAAGGAGGAGCTTGCAATTTTACCCCTGTGGTTCATAGGATCCTTGTTTTTGTCCAATTTTAATGTCAAAATTCAGTTCTGTTGGGCAGAATATCTTTGTTCCTGGATTAGGGAAATTGTGCTGAAATTAACCCCAACTTTAAATAGCATTTTTGCTAATACAGTTTAAGCTACAGGTGTGGTAAGCTTAGCATCACACACAAGTGTTTGAGGGAACATTCATAGCCAAAAAAAGAAAAAAGGTGACAGCTATTGCACCTTAAAATAAAGCAAACTTTACAAACAAGGTTTTCAAGAGACAAATCCATAGTAAATTTTCCCTTTGAGCCTTGTGATGATGTTTCCAACACTGACACATACTGGACATCGTCTACAGCTCGCTGCAAAGGCATGGGGGTGGAGGACAATAAAGAGCTGAGCAAGCAAACATAAATAGCAATCATCTGTACATTTCCATTTGTTCAACAAATGTACTCTGAAAAAAGAAAATAAACTTTCATTAAGTGACAAAAATCTCTCCAAATAAATCCATTATGATGCTTCTCCTCATAAATACAGCAGCTAAAAAGGGTTGAGCACAGAGATTCATCTCCTGTGATCTCGAAAACAAAGAGGGGGGAACTGTCAGGTGCCTCTGACCGTCTGTTCACAGTGATTAGATTGAGCTCCATGCAGAAGGAGCTTCACACACGCTGCTACACACCAGACAAAGAGATCTGCTGCTGGACTCCACACAGCAAAACACAGGTTTGTTCATTTCAAACTAACCTCAACGCTCACATCAAGAAGCCAAAACTTTCAAAAAAAACATAAAAGCATGAGGAACAAAACTCAGAATTTTTCATGAAACCAAAGTCTAGACAAAGCACAAGAAAACAAACCATAACTCTTGTGTTCTGTTATGTGGAGAGTTTGAACAGACCTTAAAAACATTTCAAACACACAGTACTGTCGCTCTTCACAGAACAGAAGACTTCAACCATCTGACATCAGAGGACCTTTGTATGGGGACAGAAGCTTTGGTTTGCACGGGTCTGGAACCAACCAACATTTAAATTAAATAATGGATGAATATTTATTGAATGAATAAATGAATTATCAATTTAATGCTAGAGACTGGATGAAGTAGAAGCTTACCAGTTGAACATGGTGTAAGTTCACTCTGTGAGTGGTGCCAAATCACATGATTCTTTTAGAAACCTTCCAGTGACTGATGGTTTAATGAAACTACCATTTAGGGGACCTGTCGGGGCCAGATTCACCCAGTAGGTGGCCCCTAGGAGAAAAAGGGCTGTGGGTTCAGTGCTTCACAGGTTAGTTTCTTGTAAGTAAATCCAAAATACATTTATTTAAGATAATGCATAGTGCATTACCCTGGGCAGAACATCTGGTAGGAGTACTGAAAGCACTAAAAAAAGATACTAAAACAAGCCCCCGTACTAATACAGGGGCTTAAAGTTTAGTGCCAATAAAGTCTTTAATGGTCCATATTACCAAACAAAATGTAATTCATAAAACCAGCTGTGGGGTCCATAAGTGTCTGGGATCCCACGGGATCCGTCCACTTTGCCTGTTTGGTCATCCAGCTTTGAGAACCGCGAAATCAGAAGTTGCTTAAGTTTCCACAGGTAGTTTACCGAGTGCCATCTTAAAAAATGAAATTCACCACGAGGTGGATGTGAAAGCTTCAGTTATGGTAACAGAGACGTGAGTTATGAGTGGACCTTAAAGAGTAACTCAAGAATCCCTTGAAAATCTTCTCTTTGCCGACTTTCAGAGGTGTTAATGTGCAGGCGGTGTTTCAGGCCTGCGTGGCATCAGTAATGGATTTGGTTAAAGGTGCTACTAAGCACACAAAACAAGCTTCGAACATTCAAGTAAAGAGGGCATTAAATCTCTCATTTTCAGTCTGGTGCTACAGGGAACTCAACCAATTTCACAATCAGAATCTGTTTCAGGTGCTGTGAAGCACTACTGCATGTGTGTGCTCAGTTGTGTTTGTTCAGTCGCATTTTGTGGTTCCAGAGGGAGCTCTGTGAAAACTGATGAATTGATGTCACCTGTCAAGGTTTTTGGGTTTCATTGTGGGTAATGTAGGTTTTGAAATGAAGGACAAATGTGTAGGATAAAAAATAAGATACTTCTGGCTCTGCTGCATCAGTTTTGATGCCTTTTTTAAAGCGCCTCTCATGTGTCTGACAGCAATATAAAGGTGCAATGCTGAATCTGCTCTTCTTTTATGTTAAAAATGACAGTTAAAAACATGTTCTAACTATGAAAAAGTAACCCCCAGTGTCCCAACATTTTTGGCCTCTTATTAGGGAGAGAATGAACCATAGCATTAGAGATGAGTTTGAATCTTAGCAGCTGAGGATTGCAGCAGGTGAAAGGTGCGACAGTGCTGTGAAGATAGCCTGACCCCTCTACATGTTCATTTCAGATAAATATCCATTCCTTACCTGAAGAGGCTCCTAAAGCCTGCCTTAAAAAACAAACAAAAATACAACAAAAAAAAAACAACAATAAAATAAATCTCTTATAAAACTCATTTGCAGAATCAAAAAAAAAAAGTATTAAACACATAATGTATATTATTCTTTAAGCGTCTCTGTTTTGAAATCATGGCACCTCTCCTAAACAAACCAAGACTCACACTCAAGCTGTCAGAGTGTCTGAGAAGTTGCGGGTACACACGGGTCAACATTGCACAAATGACCACTGAGATTTGGCAGCTAATTTCATGTCCACATCAGGACTTGTGTAAGCGTCCTACAAAGGGGCATGGGGGATTTCCTAAAGTGTGTACCATGACTCCTAAACCAGAAGGAAGCATTTGAATTATTATTATTAATACTGTCACAGACTCTTAGGGTACAGTTGGCTGACAGACTGCATGAAGCGATGAGGTAGCAAATGACTTTTGTTTTCCCTCGTGATACGATCACTACTAAAATATTTAGACAACCTTTTTTTCTTTTTAACTTCTCAATTTTTCCTAATTTCAACATCACGTTGACCTGTTGCATCAAACACGACACAAACACAGGTCATTCAGCTCTTGGGTTCTATTAACACTTGGCATTTTAAAACTCATTCTGTATCCAATCGTTGGCCTATCATTCACGCCTGGAATTCCTTCTGTGATCCATCCTCCTTCCTCAGGAGAGATATCCGGGCTCAGATCACATTAGAAATCCAAGTGGAAGTGTGTTTTTCATCCTGGCATCACAAGTGATAAATGCACAGTAAAACAAGCAACATCACTTCATGACTTGGCCATACTAGCATACATTCAGAGATGTGTTAGTATGCAAGTATATGTTACATGTACGTTATGGCGAGGGGTGTGCACAAGAGGGGAGGGGGTGAAGGGGGGGGCTTTGTTTTGTCGGGCTCAGCAAAGTGCACCAGTTTAGTGCTTTCACCACGGCTTCTCTTTGACTTAGCAAACCTTTGCACTATTCTATGTTTGCGATCAAGTGTAGAAGGTGCTGTGACGCAGGACAGAGAGCACAGTCTGACTCTAGTCTTTAGCAGTTTGTGAGCGTTCTTCAGAATGATCTGAGCGTCCGGGTGTCCTGCTCACAGCAGCAGGAGGGAGCAGAGAGCAGGTGTAGTGCTGGCTGATGGAAGACGACGTGCCATCACTGGAGAACACAGTATTTCTTGTAGTCGGACTCAAAGTCTTCATCCATGCTACTGGTGTCGGCCATCTTCTTGCCATCAATCTTTGGCAGGAACTGAGAGTAGTCGACTCCCTGCTGCTCGTAGAAGAGAATGTAGGCTGAGTCGGTGTCGATCTCCTCAGAGTGCACTTCCTAAAGAAGAATGTAAAAAACATGAAGTTGTTATGTGTCGTTTCAGTAGCTGACGCACTCTAAAGCAGTACAAGCTAACTCCAGATGTGTGTTAGCATGCTTCAGTCACTATGTAATGCCAGAGTCAAAGATTTCCGAATGCTGAGCATTATGGCTTTTTTTCTAATTAGTTTGTATAGATTTGGTTTAACTTTCATTCTTCAGTGATTGGTGTACAAACAAACAAACAAACAAAAAACAATAAAAGGATTACCATGTCATACTAAGCCTTCATTGTCTTTACCTGAATCTTGCCCCTCTTATTCACTCAACATATTAAGTTTACAGGTATAATGGAGGCAGATTTACCACAGTGGGCCCTTGACTTTCACTTGAAAATTGCTAATCTTGCTGACTGTGATGACAATTCATCACTGGCACATTTGAATAGTTATACTCTTTAATGTTAACTTGGTGAGTCCATGTCCAGCTTTCTCTTATGAAATCAGATCCCTGGAAAAAGGATCTTAAATATGCATTTGGCTGCAGAAGTGATATTTTGATGACATGCTCTTGCAAAAACAGACTGACGCTAAAGGTTCCAAGCAGTAAATCAGCCCCATTCTGACTGATGATTCATGGAGGTTGAGCATTGCAAAAATGCAACAGCAGACGGAGATTACTTTACTACATCACAAAGTTATAGGTGGTTACTTTGAAAGTATTCACACTGTGTGAAAGCAGAGAAGAATTTGAGGATGGGGACAAAGTCATTGAATGTGCACTAACCCAAAACACATTAGAGAGTCAGGGCTGTGACTCAACTTTGATACGATGACATCAAGAACCCCATGAAAGTCAGGCCTGAAGGCTACTGTTGTAGCTCCACAAATTAATTGAATTAGCTTAAATATTACTAATAGAACTTCTTGATTGTTAAGGTAACAAACACACTGCTGATAGGTTTGTTTGTGTATTTTTTTGGTTTTGGAAAGTTGTTCTCAACTTACTCATTTTTTTGTTGGGCAAATAAAAATCAAGCTCAATGAAGTTTACATAGAAAACTGAAGCTCTACATCAGAGGGCTCCTGTGTGGAAACATGTTAGCAGGCTCTGCCATGTCTGGCTGCAGATGTTAAGCTTTGATTTTGATAATGTTTGTTAGGCGGTGGTGTTGGCAACGGTCAATTAGTCTAAGTGCAAAAGTCCAAAGTGAATAGTTTTTATGGGTGCTCAGTATGGGTGTGTTATTTATGTTAGGCCAGTTATCTGTGGCAAGAACCAAATACAGTAATGAAATGCTGTTGGTCTGTGGACACTGAGTGTGACTGAACTTACCTTACAGCTGCTGTCATTGTAACAGTACCATTTCTCATTGGGGTTTTTGGCATATGTCACATAGTGGCCACCTCCCATGATTCCTGAATGGCACTAAGGAATAGAGCAGACAGGTATTTTCATCTTGTTTCCAAGCAAAGAAAAGCCTTTTAAACCACCTGTATGTGTGACTGTCACAGTTGGTCCTTACTGATATTGCATAGAGGTTGTAGATGGCGTCCAGACACATGTTGTCTCTGTGCTGCAGCAGTGAACCATCGGGGTCCATGCTGCTCTCTGTGCTGCAGTCTGAGCTCAGCCCGTTACTGTCACCATTCACCAGCACCACGTCACAGTGGCTGCTGGATGCTTCAGTGCTGCACATGGAATCGGATGTGATCATTTCTCCTGATCCAGGAAGGGCCGATGCCGCAGCCCCTGCACTGCCGCCTTCTATGTCTGCCTGTGATGCACCATCCCGTGGCTCAGCCTCAGGATTTGCAGCTCCATCCAGGTTCTCTTTGCTGTTGGAGAGGCGGTGTCTGCTGCCCAGCTGTGGCAGGCGTAGCCGGCCTTGCCTGCGACCTCCGCTGCCGGTCTTTGGGCTGCAGGAAGGGCTGCTGGTCCGGCTGAGAGAGGGCGCTGACTTCCTGCTAGAGGCGGGGGAGGCTGTTGAGAAACCACAGGGTTAAATTCACTTCCTCTGCAGCTGGGCCATTAGATGCTCTGCTTAATTATACTCCTGTCTATTTGTTTTACAGGCTGTAATGCTCTTCATCAAACGCAAACAGAAGAGAATGAAATCGCACATCTCTTTAAAAATATATATGCTTTCATGTCAGTGCAAAACTAAACGTTGGGCTCAAATAAACATGTGGTACCTTTGGGAAGGTTGCAGAAGCCAGCAGGGGCAGAGATGGAGGACAGGTTGTCTTCTCCAACCCTCAGCAGATCCTCGCCCTCACTGCAGGAATGGAGGCAGTGCTGCTCCAGGTCTCTGGGAGCCAGAAAGGCGCTGGGGTCAAAATTCTCCCGCGGGAACTTGACAATCTTCTGGGACTTGATCCAGCGACCGTTCACAAACTGGAAGCGCTTCAAATGGACAATCTGAAGAAGAGAACACACATTGCATACACTGTGTTGTGCTCCTTCAACTATTTTTCCTGCAGACAGTGAAATAACCAAAAAAAAAAAAAGCCAAAAAACAAACATCAAGAACTAAAGAAAAGTGGATTTAGCCTTTAGCTCAGATCTGACACAGACATGGTGGTGCAGATGTTCCACTGACCAGAATGGGAGGCAGCCTCCAGAGGTCCAGCTTCTTAGTGGCCAGCCGGTGTGTCTTGCACTTAGAGCAGTAGTAGAGCTCGTCCTCACCCAGCTCTTCCTCACTGGTGAAGGCCTTCAGACAGCTGTCCAAGCTGATGGGCTCAGCCTGGGCCCGCCGAGACTGCTCTACACTGCAGTGCTCCTCCACTATCTGCAGGGAGAACATGGTGGTCATGAACCTGAATGGGTGAGGCTGCGTTCAAACTCTCCTGCTGTTTTCTAACCAACAGTATCTTTCTTAACAACCAGGAGCAAATGACAGCAAAGAGAAAGGTGACACTCTGGAAGGATACTGCCTGCCTCTTTTTGGGTAAATTCCTGAAGTGCCACTTTTGTTTGAGATGAGACCAACTAATACCATGATACTGGAAATTCTGTGACTCACTAGGCTTTGCTGTTGAGCTTTTTGCAATTGAGCAACAGCTTTATAGAGAGTTCTGTTTTAAAGCAGTTCTTGCTTATGTTATGATCTACACACAGCTGCAGTTGAAGCAGCTCTTTTAGCAGAAAAAGTGAAGTAATGCAGGTGCAGTGCAGAATAAATCAACTCGGAAATACTGACAGTAACATTTACTTGCAGCATGCATATTCATTTGAGTACACAAACCAGCTGAAGTAACACTGGTACAGATTAAAGGTCCCTGAATCTCTCTGGAGCTTGAACTCACTCTGCAGCTAACTGAACCGAGCTTGTAACAGCTCAGTGATACTTTGTGTGGTCAAACTCAGAACAAGCTGGTTTTTCCCAACAGATTTACTCAACTCATTTAACTCTTATCTCAAAATTTACACAATAATACAAGCACCACTGATAAAGTTGCACCCTTGACCTTGTCTGCACTAAAAAACTGCACTAAAAAAACAGTCCAAATGTCAGTGGGATACAGGGCAGAGTTGTGGCAGCAGTGTCAGTCACACCTCAAACTGCAGTGGAAAGCTCGCTCTTACTTCACACACACTGACAAAATCATCTGAGTTTCAGGCCCAATTATTTCCCAAGAATTGGCCTTGTTTGTCTACGGTTATAAACTACAGAGCAAGAGGCAAGAAAACTAAAAACTATGGTGCTGGTGACAAATACTGTTCAACTCTCAAGAGGAGCCAAGTGTCAGAGGCAGCGAGGGGAAGAAAAAAATGGGCCAAGTTAGATTTAGTTTTAAAGAAGTAACCACTGCATTTTTCTTTGAGATGAGTTGAACAGGGTGTTATGGAGACTGGCTGATAGCTGATTAACACAGTGTCGTTTATGAAAAACTCAGCCTCACACTCTGACAGGATTTAACAAAGGGAATACAAAAGACACAGACCACACACACACACTCACAAAACGCATTTAACTTTCTTCAGAAGTTCTTTTACTGCTCTACATGTAACGTTGTTTGGAGTAACTTTAACACCAGCACTGGTAGAGAGAGCGTATGAGCATGTGTTTTACCCTCTCCTGGGAGGTCTGGTAGCGGAGGTGTAAGGCTGTGGGGTCCCAGTCCACAGCTATGTATGCATTTCCCACAGAGGCTCTGTCCTCTGCACACTCTATTGTACAGCCTCGACAGAATCTGGAAACACAGACACACACAGTCAAACACACAAATTCAGCTAATGCAGCGATTTAGTGCAAATTCAGTGCAGCTTGTGAGGGATCCCCTGAGGTTCTATGGGCTTCTGAGTTCATCAGAAACCTTCTGCTTGGGACAAAATTCAAATATTTACATACAATATTTTCATCACAGTTTTTACATTTCTCATGTACTCTAACCACAGAGGGAACAAAATCAAGTGTCATCACCACAAATTATCTATTCAAATTACTTCCTCACCTGTACCACGGACACCAGGCACATGAGTTTCCATCTTTGCCCACAACCCGTAAAGTGAAGGGGTACTGGTAGCCCATGCTATCATCACTGTAGGTGGAAAGAAGAATCATGTTCATCATACACACTGTCCATATTGATATCATGATTTGAAACAGCTTGCTGACTTTTGTTCAAAATTCTGTGTGAACTACTTCATTGTTTTTCTTCATATGGGCCACTTTTACTGTTGGTTGAACTCAGTGTAAATGACTCTGAACAAAGGAGCAGAAATAGATCAGGCTTTAGATAGCTGATACTAACCAGACCTGATTTGTGATCGAGCCAATCAGTTTAGGTTGTTCTTCATCTTCTTCAATCACATTATATAACAGTAAGTGAGAGGGCATTGTCTTCTCAGAATCTACTGTCTCTGTTGACTGCACAATAAATCAAAAGTGAAAAAAAACATCCTCCTGAAAATTCTGGCATTTTGAGACATATTTGCTCCTGACCCAGTGCACTAAGACCTGTGTTTAGCTCAGCTCAGTACAAAGATGCTAGCATGGCAGTGATGTGTTTGGCCTGTCTTAACACCAAGACAAGCAGGAGGAACCACTTGTCTAAATATAACTCCATCAAAGGATACAAATATTTATAAAATGGTGCAGGGTGAAAACAGAAGTCAGCCTACCAGTCCTGGGCGTGGTTGCTGGCCTCCTGTGGGGGCAGGGGGCTGGCCAGTCGGGACACTTGAATCCAGACAGCGTCATACAGATCCTTCTTACTGGTGTGGACAGTGCAGGGAACAATGAGCGGCATTCCGAACAGACTGGGCCGGTTCTTCTGGGACGACAGGAAGTATAGCTCCGTACGCATCTGAAGGGGGCGACACAAACACACAAGTTACATCAACAGCTGGGACACCGTCGAAGAGCAACTGCAGCAAAGTGACTGGTGGTTACATGATGACCATTTTTGTTTGTTTGTTTGTTTGTTTGTGTTTACTGTAATGTACAGGTGAGCATGCTGCATTTCTACACAGTTCTCACCATCTTTCTGTGCATGGCGATGATGTATCCAATGAAAGGGCTCTCCTGCACTGGTGTGATGTGTCCATTGGCTATCCCATTGCCCAGGGGTGTCTCAGGGGTGGAGGGCACCATGGTGCTGGGCCCACCGTTGGGGATGAGGGCGGGCTTGTTGCCCAGGTTCCCATTGGCAGCGGAGCCGTTGGCTATTGGTGTGATGTCTGTCGAAGAGGCAGAGAAGCAAGAAAGAAAATAAGAAAAAGGATAACAGAGCATTCAGCCCCGTCCATGCTGATTAACAGGGGAGAGAAAAAGCGTGGGTAACAGGCTCACCTGTCAGTGTGGGTGAGCTCAGTGATGTTGGTGAACCAGGCACTGGGACCTCAAACGCACACAGGAATCCGTTAACAGACAGTCGGACCTTCTGGTTGTCCTGGGGAAAGTTCTAAAAACAGAGGATCCAGCCTTTAGACTGCAGCAATTCACAAGATTACAGCAACAGACAGGACTGCAAAAAAAGAGTAGAAGCTGCAAGTCTCAAAGTGAAGACACACTGTCGTTTAGGTTGTGTCAGATACAGAAACAATTTTTCAACCATTAACGTGCAACCTTGTTTCCTCCCAGGACAATTATTATAATCAAGGAGCAGATCTGGCTTGTATAAAATATCAATATGGGGCCCTCAGATGTTTGAATATGATCACTAGCAAAGCCAGAAAGTATGAAAAATGGCTTTTTTATATCACATCCAACATTTCATCACCCTGATTTATTATTGATCACCTGATACTAAAATGTCTTTTTCTAAATCTAAAGAGAAGATGGACATAGATTAAGGACAGTTTCAAAGTTTTACATTAATAGAATAGAACTACATGCAAAAAGATGTCCTTTTCTTAAAAGAACAGTCTGAAGCAGCATTACTTTACAGAGCATACACAGCAGTATGAGGTAAAGAAGAGGTAAAGGCTTGTTTATCAGCCAGTGTTCATGCATAAGTTCAAATTAAAAGTGACAGGAAAAATCTCAACCTAAACAGGGGATGAGACCCTTGAATAGAGTCCAATGGAAATGTTCCATTGATAAAATAAAAATGGTGCATTTATTCCTTTTTTTTGTTTGACTTCATTATGTCACTATCACTGCAGTGACAGACATGACAGCATTGCACAGACTGTCAGTGATCCAGATAACGAGTTCAACTGAGTGCTCAACATCGACAATGAGCCTCAAATAGAGAGAATATGCTTTGATGCAGAGCAATAGCAATCAGATTAGTGTTCTTTAGACTGATCCAATCAGCTCCTTTGCTTGGCAGCAAACCTGCAGTGACTTCAGGCCACACGCAAAGGCTTTCATTTGTCCTGTCACTGAAAACAGAACAATGCAGGACACTGAATGTGTGAAAACATTTCTGTTAGATACACTCTGATAAAGTTGATGAGCAAAAGACCCAAATCTTGTTGTTTTTTCAACTTCATTAATGTTGTTTTAAGTTTTACCAGCAAGCTCATCTTTTTCAAAGGATCATTGACCCATATTATAAAAAAACATCTTCTTTACTTCTAGAGACATCCAGTCTGTGAATTTATGTGTCCAGGTTATAAGATTTCAGTCCAAATGTTGCTAATCTATTGTTCATTTGTTGTTTTTGTTCTTTTTTTTATTTTTCAACTCTTTAAAAATAGTCTATTGACAAATTGCATGTATTTGTAAATTAACACACACCCTGAAGTAAAAGTAACATGTGTAGGATTTTGGCCATCTAATGGTGAAGTTGCAGATTGCAACCCACTATTAATGATATTTTAGTGTGTGGTCTAGTCCTACTCTGCATGTCAAATTTCCTAAGACATCTTGCTGTGATTTGGCACTATGTAAATAAAAATGACTTGACTTGAATTGCCCCCCACTCATCCGCCCCTCAGAAGTGTGTAGGACAGCCTACAGCTGTGCAAAACCTGCAAATAAAGTAAAGTAAGTAAAGTAAAGTACCCTCTAAAGCCAGTGTTTAGTTTGTCCACTCTGGGTACTGCTTAAAGATGTTGGTCTCTGTGTACTTTTCAGTCCGATCATCATTAAAGGATCTGTTTTCCACATCAACTTTTCGTTTCATGGCCTTTGAGAGTGCCATTTTACCTGTGTTAAGAGGCCTTCTCCTTTCACTTCGGCGGTGTTTGTTTTTCAAGTGCTCTATAAATAAAGTTGACTTGAATTAAGTTGAGGCAAAATATCTCTATCACTCCTGGTGGTTGACTGTGGTATAGGTTATAGGAGCCTGACTCATAAAGGCTAAAAATGCCTTCAATTTTGTAATGAAATGGAAAAAATATAAACAATAAAAATCAAATAATAATGTTATGACAAAATTTGATTTTTATTAAATTTTTATTTGAGGATCGGCCCCCGAGGTGACTGTCTGGTAAAATTCTGGCCCTCTGACAAATGTAGTTGGTGACCCCTCTTCTAAATTGTCTCTATTAAGTATGGTGCCACACCTATCAATTAGAAGAATGTAATGTCATGAGTCTCTCAATGTCTGTATCCATCATAAAACAGTGCAGAGGAACGGAGTCTTGTTTGAGGTGCTCATGTCTTTTTGTAAATTGAGTAAACTAAGCCTTTAATTTGGTATATTACTGTGTTATATAGCAAAAATATTGATGCTGCTGATGCCATTTGTGTCAGCATTTACTGTCCACTCAGTGTGAGATGAGGCCTGCAGTGTGACCGGTGCAACAGTCTCAGTACCTTGATGTTGGAGGTGTGGACCTCAGCCAGGAGGATCTGCTCAGGCTTCAGACTGCACAGTTCACTCAGCTGTTTCTTCAGCCCAGTGTACTTCTCATCCATATTCAACCTCAGGCCATAACGCACAGGAGTGGAACCGTCCAGTTTAATGACTACAAACACACCACAACATTGCACATGGTTCAGGTCTGATTGTCCAAGAAACCCACAGAAATTCATGATCACAGTCTTTCCTCCAGCCTCCTCACCAGTGATCTCCAGATGCATGGAGCTGTCCATGGGCAGGGGCAGAGACAGGAAGTTGAAGGGGTCGAAGCGAGCGCTGATGTGCCCGCATGTCTTACACTTCACCTGGGACTTGAGCTGGCCGTGAAACAGATCCACCACGATGGAGCGGTTCCTGCGCAGGTGGTTGTCCCACGCCTGCACACAAAGAGTGATGAGTTCACACCACTAATCCTGACTTACAGAAAACAAACAGAACATTGATGAAGCAACACTAGCGATCTAACAGAGAGCTCAGCTGACGAACTGAGTGGTACTGACTGCTCTCTTCTCCTCATCCTCTGACTCTCAGAGTGGACACCAGAGGATAGGGTAGATCATTACCTCCTCAAAGGAGAACAGGAGCACTCAGTCTGCTGTTAAACTGTACCATTAATGGTTCAGGCAAGCTAGCCAAGTCCTAACTGGCCCTTTACACTATTGCAATATCTGTCTTGCAACTGCATCAATGATGTTCACAGTCTTAGGTCAAATGAATATATGATACATGTATACATGTATATACATGCTGATATAAGTTACGTATTCTGAACAAACAATAAAATAAATATCCTTTAATATCCTTTCTGATATTGACTCAAATGTGCGTCCTCCACTTTTATTCACTGCAGAGCTGCTGAGCAGGTGGGCAGGTGGTGTACTGTGGGAATTTAGAGCTCTTGTGCAGAGAAGTGCCGCTTGCTGTGAGTGGAAACGACACCATGAGAGCAGTGAGAGTGAACCCAGGAAGTAAGCAAAGGGCCAAACTCACTATAAAACAGTGGAAGGCAGATTCAGATACAAGCCACCCGCCATCTCTTGTTTTAGGATTGTCATTTCATACACTGTTTCTATTAATGAATTAACACATAATATTTATATCAAAAAACTTAAATTCATGTTTTCATTCAGTAGTAGAAACCAGGTTTTCAGGGGCTTTCACAGACCTTGTGTGTGTACAGACATCAGCTTAAACAGTAATATTGCGGATGATTACTTTTGAATCACTGCAGCTTCCTGATGTGACAGAAACTGTTAACTGTAGGTGGACGAGAAGCACAACTGTAAAAAAGAAAACACTGCTGCCCACCTGGAATACAGTCAACTAATGACAATGGAAATTTGGTCATTCATCATCAAGAGCTGTGAGGCAGGAGAATAAACAACGTATTTCTCATCATGATCACTCATTCTAACCTTGATACAACTGAACACCAGACACAAATATTACCTTTCTAGCTTATTTCCTTCATGGGGAAGGAAGGCAAAGGGATGGCAGCTTCTTCATTGACTGGTCTTGTTAAATGAACAAATATTCTTTTGCTGTCCAGAGAACAAATATAAAATCTAATTGTTATGAGACTTATGATTTAACCCCTGTGCCAGAGCCAGACATGAAATTCTTACTTTATTCAGACATTATGGTAATTATCAGCACTGTAAGTCTCTCACCTCAGAGGCCACCTCCCAGTCAGGCCGGCCGTCGCTGTCCTCCAGCTCCACGTAGGGTTTCTCATGGACTCTGTTCAGATCTTCATGGAGACCGTCCAGCAGGAAGGCCAGCAGCTCCTGTGAGTCCTGCTGCTGGAAGCCATTGAAGCGCGGGGCGTACTTTGCTATTGTCCACTTCAAAAAGAAAGTATGATATCATCAACTTAATATATATACAAGTTTGAAAAGCATTTCTTAACTGTACTTTTTAGAAATGATCATATAGTGCTAAATTTAGACACGAAAATACTGATTCAACTCTCAGAAAGCTGAAGAGTAACAGATTGAATTTGCCTACTCTGAGTTTGAGCGGGGCCACATTCTTCTGTGTCCCACTCCACAGCTCCATCACCAAGTCACCGTAACACTTGGCCATGTGACCTCTCATCCCAATGGGGTTGGTTCTGTGAACAGCCCAGCACAGGCCAGTTAGAAATACACATTCAGAACAATGGTGGCAGGATTTATGCTTAAGTGGTACAATTAAATGGCACCTGTTGAGCTCATAGAGGTGTCTCCCTGAGATGAAGTAGTCTGTTAGAGGCTTGGTGTTGCTCACACACTGAATACTCGAGTTCATGAAGCAGGTGTTGCCAAGGTTACTGAGGCCCGTGGCTCCTTTCTCTGTGGGAACTGGGATGGAAAACATAAAGGCCTGATTTAAACACCTCACTGACAGGAAAACACTAACAAGCTTTCTTTACTGAAAAGCACTAATGACCATCTCATCTCTTACTGAGGCACATCCAACAAACTGTTAAAAGCCGCGCTGCAGCGTGACAGCTGAACGCTGCAGTTTACACCAGTAACTCTGTGCTTTAATGTTAAACAGTGAAACTGAGGGCAAACCAGTCATTTCATTTTACAAAGCAACATTATTTATACCTATTAGTGACTTACGTCTGTAAAAAGTTTTTTTTCTACCAACAACATTAGATACATTAATATTTTCACTACTGTATCATTAATAGTGAATTATACAATGCATTAACTTTCTAACAGCACATATGGTCTTTTGCAGAAAACAGCTCGTGTATCATGACTGAGAATTAAGTAGAGAGTGAAAAGTGGACACAGTAGGAGACAATTTTTTAAATGTGAAAAAAACCTTGAAAGAAAATAACATTCATTTATGTTATTTTGAGGCATTAGGGGGCAGCACATTAGCACAGTTACATGACACCATAATGTCATCCAGAGTCTTCCAGCTTACCTTTGTGTCTGTCAATCTTACTACTGTTGGCAATGAAAGACATTTCCTCAGGCCAGCTCATGTCTTTGTTCCTGACTGTGGAGAAAAAGATTTCTGGGATTAGACCATTTGCTCCAACTTACATGTGCCTTTTATCAAATATTATTTTACTCTCTATCAGCTATAACAGAAGTGTGAAGACAGTTTTCAATAAAGAATGGGAGGCGTTTTGTACCTTCAATAACTAGCTGCTGCTCATCCTGGATCTTCAGGCTTTCCAGTGTGTGATCTTCATCATCCAGGAGGGTGAGGTAGTTCTTTGGGACAAAAGGAGGAAAAAACATGCTCAAACTACCTTAAAACTCTGTCCAGCAGTGAAAATACATTTGGAATATGGGTGGAAAAAAGAATAAGTACATAACATAATTTAAAAAAAAAACATTATAAAAGGTTTTTGTGGTGTAATGATCCTCCCAGCAACATTTTATCCATTCTTTTTAGGTGTTGCACCACATGCTGGCTATCAAAGTATTTGATATAAGTATCAGATATTTCATAGAAGCCAAGTATATACAAGCACAGTGTTGTGGCCCACCTCACTGTTGTAGAGCCACAGTCTCATGTCCTCCTCCTTGATGCGGAGTCTCTGGGACAGGTACAGGTGGATGTCCTTGATGGTGCCCATGCGGCTGAAGCAGCCTGTGTAGGCCAGCACCCTCTTCAGAGGAGCGTTGGGGGACGGCACGTTACCTGAGGACAGAGACATTTACAAACTGACCCAAACACACAATCTGAGCACAATCACTCCATGTTATTTTAAATTTGGTTTGTTGATTTGAATTCATGAACTCTGAAGGACTTAAGCAGTGATTTTAACGCACTCGTATGTTTTCAGAATCAACTAAGACTTCTTCTTTCGGTTTATGCACAAACTCATAGATGTGAACAACTGATCATTACCAACAATAGCATTGTGGTGACTGAGGATTAGTTGTAAGAAAGCAGCAAGAAAGGGCTTTCTCATCAATCAGCGCAGACTTGATTGGTCAATCAACTTAGTGGATTTAGTGGACTCCGATTGGATTAATGAAGTACAAACCAATCAAAATTAGTCCTGTTAAATACATTCAAAAGCTTCACTTATGTTGATTTACAGTTAATAAAAATAGTGATTTTAATATCAGATTTTAAAATGTTATTTTTTCAATCTCCACAGCTTTGCTATTCCATCACACCACAGAATGAACCATCTTCTACATTTGGTCAAGTGCTCTACTATTGCCTCGTTATGTGAATATGATGCATAATTAGATCCATTTTAGATATCTGGCCACATGCCCGAGAGAGGCTCTTAATGACATGCCGCTGCTCAGACAGAATATGAGTCATGATGGAAACCACAGCTTCACTGGGGACTGAAACCTGATACGCTGGCTTGATTTGGACCAGCACTCTCATGCTGATGCTCCAACTTCATTATGCTTTGTCATCTGCTTTCTTTTTGCAGTGAGGCGTTTTCAGTTTAAACTTGTCCATCATATCCATTTAAACATAATGCAAAGGGACTTTAAACTAACTGAGTTAGTGGGTGAGTGTGTTTTTTCTATATATAGATTACTTCAGGAGTCTCATGGGACTATATTTGACAATTAATGACTATGGTGACTGTAATAAAATTAGCTGCAATAGGTCAAAGGCATCAACCTAAATACAAAATGATAAGAAAGAAATGTTTTTATACTGAGTCTTGAAATATACTGAATGAATGCAGGTGTCATATCTGTCTATGTTCTGCTGCCATAATTGCTGCATGTCATCTGGTGATGTTATTGTACATCCAGGGTTTGCAAAAAAAAAATGATGAGGATCAGGATGAGTGTAGAGCACAAGAGCAAGTGCCATCACAGCTAACACTTGAATGGCAAAGTCTGTGAAGATTGAAATGATTCCACTTCCCACTCCAGAGCACTGCCAGGGTTGGATCAGTCCACTCTGGAAGGATTAAAGGGGGGATGCGGGGCAGCTCAGTGAAGCGTTTGTCGACGGCTTGCTCTGGTCTTGCTGCAGGCTTACATTACCTCTTGCGGGTAAATACGGTGGGAACATTCGCAGGCTGGTCATACCCATGTTGACCCAGATGTTGGACTGGGGGGAGCGCGTGGCCTGCTGCTGGCGGAGGAAGAGGAGGTAGCGGGGGAAGAGCTCCAGCTCTGCTTGGCCTGTCTTGCTGTCCAGGATGACCTGCAGTGGTGGAACAGAATGTTTTAAGTCTCAGAGAGGTGAGTTTTATATTAGTCAGGAAAGGAACCCGCTGAGTGCACTGAGCCGTCTGGATACTTGTGACCAGGGTCTCTCTATCAGGTTGCTTTCACCACAGTTTTGTAGTTCACTTAGGTCTAGACCAGACAGAAATTTACTGATAGTTATTAGCAATGGTTCAGTTATAATGCAGTTATAGTGCAGCTGCTTAGTCTAAACCACAGTTTTTATAACAGATTTTTCACCAGCCTTAATGAACGAAAACCAACCGACAAACACACCAAAGCCGGTTTTCAACCTCACTTTACCAAGTGTGTGAACATGTGCTGTGAAGGGCATGAAACACATGAGCAATGTGGTGCAGTTAGACAACTTTTACAACATGAGTAGTGAAGATTTGACCTAAGTCAACAAAACTTACCAATTATAACAGGCCTGGATTCAAAGCATCACTTACAGAGCCATTCATATCCTCAGACCATTTAATTACAAAGAATTAACTGTTTCATCAGGGTGTTGAGCCAAACTGTTTGGACAAATCTGTGATCAAAGTCCATCTCATGTTACAAATCTTGTCAAACCAGACAAAACTTTTACAGTCAAAACACTGACTGCTGACATTTTTACCCAGTGAAACTTCTTATTTAGAAGATCTCTTGTGATCTCAGACCTCAGCTTTTATACGTCTCGTTAAGTTTGAGTCAAAGTCAAGTCTTAAAAAAAACAAACTGGTCAAAGGTAAGTTCTTGCATATTTATCTGCAAACATTTTTTATTTAAGATTTTTCTGTCAGTAATGAATTTTTACATAGCTAACACCAATGCACAGGCCTTTAACATAATGACATTGAGAGGCACGCCTTTTATGGCCATATCTAATTTCATGTAAGGATTTAAATTTGTGACTTTTAAAGCTCCAGTGTGTAGGATCTAGTGACATCCAGCAGTGAGGTTGCACATCGCCGCCATCCTAAATTCCCTCTATTCATCCTCCTCTTCATAGAGTACAGGATAATAAATGGTGGCCAATAAAAACCAGCATTATGTTTGTCTATTGTGGGAAATGGTAATAAGACAGAGCACCATGAAAGAGGACACGCTACCTCTACAAATGTATAAGGGTTACAAAAACACAATTGTTCTCATCAGGTGGTTATACACAGATGAAAACATCATTATAAATGTTTATTATCGTTTCTGTTAAGAAATCCCCCTATCTTACACACCAGACCTTTGATTTCATTGTTTTTTCAATCATTTCTTTTGGCGCTGATCTACTGTAAACATTCATTACAATCCACAGACTGACCTCCTGATTCAACTATGACCTGCTGTACTTATTGTACTTAATGTAGTAGCAGTTTTCCCATTTAGTTAGGACACAATCACTGATATTTGAGGAGCTCTCACTTTTCATTCCTAAATAAAGTTGCTTAGATAATCAAAAAAAATCTAGCTTGTGTTAAATCAGTGTAATTGCGTGTTTTTAATTGGTTTTAAAAATAAGACCTTCGCTGCAATAAAATGAATAATTCTGACTAGTGGAAGTCTCAAGACTGTAGCTCTGCTCTTGGGGGAAGACTACGACGATGGTCCTGCCCAGTCCTGCATCACAGTGATAGTGTGGATCACTGGCTTGAGTGGGTGTGCTGTCTTCACTCACCGGTCGTGGCAGGCTGAGGTTGGCACCGTACCAGTGGTAGAGCGCCCGCCACACCGGCTCTGGCACCGTCTCAAAGTCTCTACCAGGCACCAGCTGCAAGGAGCGCTTCAGCCTGCCACCCTCCATGGTTAACGTAGGGGCCTAAAAGGAAACAGCACAGACATTAGCTTTTTAAATGGGTACAAAAGACACTATCTGCCTAGTTGAATTACAGATAATAGACAGAGACGGTCTCCTAATGTTATGCGCAGGCTGGTAGCCTGCTATCATTACAACAAATTGTAGAGATAAGACAAAGAAAAAAGGAAACACCATCTGGTCCCTGAGAGCCTTTGCCAGCAGAGGAAAAGGGCCTCCTAGTAGGGAAATTCAGATTAATTTGTCTATATAACAAAAGAGGAAGCTCTTAAAAAAAAAAAAACCTCTAACACACTTTTCTTTTTTATAAGTGCTACAGATTGCACATTCTGTAGAGATAAACAAGCTGTGAAATTTGCATTTATTGTCTTACAAAGGATTGGAACACATCTGTCTTTTAAATGGAGGGCTTTGCAGAACAGCCGTCTGATTCCTGGGCACAGACAAGTTTGTTTCAGAAGCAAATCCAGTGGGATTGTACTGATGCTGGAGCCCTCTCCGAGACTGAGGAGCTTTACTTTCTTGTATATCAAACATAAAGGAAAGGCACAGCAGTGAACATGGTGTATGATCCGTGCTACATGATAATCTCCTGACAGGATGTGGTTTTTCTGATGCAACTTGATGGAATTTAAACTGAAAAGTTTTTGGTTGCTAAAACAAACTGATCCATATACAACCTAAAGAGTTTTCTCTTAGTCTGTGAAGGCTGAAGCTACATATTACCACACTCACTCATACAATTCATCATGTATTCTGTATTTGGCAAGTCAAAGTAAAAAAAGTACATTACCCTCCTAACAAAATGCTATTTCTAAATATCTAACCCTTATCTGATTCTTATTTTTTTATTTTATTTTCCTTTAATTCATAGAGTTTGCCCCACATTTTGAGATCCTTCTGTTCAGATCTAATATAATGAAATTTCATTATAATGAAATTAATGAAATTTCATTTTAGCCAGTTACTAGTATTGTTGTGAAATTGTTGAAATGTGCTGAATTTATTCAAAAGTACTGCTACAGGTGCAATCATCTTTTTCCATTTATTTGTTCCTACAACCAAGAACAGAGCTGTGCTCGGTATTCCAAGTATTCCAGGTAACATTGCTTGATACTAAGTGGATGTCATCAACAGGCCCAGGATGACCCCAAGCTTCATGTCCAGGATTATCACTGGTGATGAGAACAGTGTCTAACCTCTGGGACCCAGAGAGCCAGCAGTGTGCAAAGCCGACAAAAGCTCTGTCAGGTCAGGAGAGGAACCAAGAGCACACCGGTGGTTTTCTATGGCTCTTGTGAAGTTATGCACCGATCTTCCTCCAGAGTCACAGTGTTAAGTTCAGTGACAGCAGAGGGAGAACATTTAGTGTAAACAACCTGAACTTTAGCGCAGACCCTAGGCTCTTTAACACAACACCCACTCAGATCAGACTGGATACGTGTGATTTTGTCGCCCGCAACAACAACACATACACAATCTAGTGGTAACAAAGATGAGTGACTCAGGTTCGATGATAATTCAGTGATGCTACTTAGAATACTTAGTGTTTGAACCTGCTGAATGCACATTACTGTGTAGCACCCAAAGCTGCGCAGCAGAGACAGTTTAGCAAGTTTTTAATTGCACTTCTTATGTTTTCACCTTACTTGCATCCAGTATCAGTTTCAGCTTGACCGCAGTGTAATAAACACTGAGCTTCTGCATTTCAAGAGAAGTTTGAGAGTTGCATCAAAGATAGAGTGCTTTTAACTTCACTACTATAAATAAGCTGGACAGGCTGGTGGGATAGTCTGCTTCTTACTGTACTTTCACACAAATTAGACATGTGCAAGTCTGACCTTGTTTTGCTCATAAACAACACAAAATGAGCAGCAGTCACATACACACACAGACACACATGCCCTTGCCTTCATGGGGTCAGTGGTGACCAGAGACTGGTTGTCGATGGCCCCAGGTCTTTGTGCTGCCAGTTGGGAGGGGAGGTGGCCGTTGGCTCCAGAAAAACACTGATTGTTGTTGTCCGATACGTTGTGCTGACGAGCAAAACAGCTCTCTGTGGCAGAGGGAGCTACCTGGGGGCTCAGGGCTGCTGGGACAGGAGGAATAAGAGTGAGCAACCAGGTCACACACACAGGAGGGAAAAATAGAGATACCACAAAAACACAAACAGAAAGTCTTTAAATTAGTCGAGATGTTTTGTATATTTTTTTATACCTTTTAATATGTTTCTTTTAATTTTTCTAATGTAGAACTTCTAATGTAGACCATTTTAGGATGGACTATGCTATCGACCAGCTCATGGAGCTCCATGGAGCTAAAATAAATCTCTTTGTTTACTCTGAAAGCAACGAGGTTGATGGGTTGTTGATCCTCATGGTCAAAAGACAGAGCTCTTATCTCTGTCATTGGGTGAAGTTCTGACATACAGTTTATTATGCTATAAATTCTAAAATGTCAACTGCTATTCAACAAAGAGCAGAGTCCTTATCAGCTATTGGCTATCATGAACAACTTATGGTCGGTCATAAAACAGGGTAAAAACTATAAACTACATTCTCAAATGAAAAACAGTTCTCAAATAATGACTGGTTCCTAATAAAGGCCTGAACTGAGAAGGTTGTATACCTCAGTGGCTAACATGGTACATTTAGTATAATGTACATGTCCACAGCAGTATTTCTATCAGAGAAGTCATACTCATTTATGTGCTTAAAGATTTTTTTTTTTTATTTAGGTGCTGTGCATGAAGTAAACTTTTTGAATGCAAGACAACAAATGAATTAACAAGTGTGGTCACTACAGGTGGGTCCCGGATAAATGGGGAGGCTCAGGGGGGGCCTCCAACCTTTTAATAATCTGCCTAAATAGGAGGTCAAAATAAATACTCATACAATCTTTATATATTATTTTTGAGTCATATTAAAGCACTTTATTTTCATATTCATACTTTTCCTTGACTTGTGTTCTAATTTACTTCCCAGTATTGAAAAAATTGTTTGGTCAGGAGATTGTACAATGAGGTGTGGTCAGATAGGCTGATGGTGTACTGCTATCTTAAGGCAGCAGAAAGTGTCTGCGCCATGGACCAACAAAAAGCTGGTCTGAAGTCATGGCACAGTGTCTTTCTGCTTTTTTAAGGGTGTGTCATTCAGATAACAAGATGTGCCACCCACACAGGCCGGTTAACAGTGCCCGAACACTCTGCTTGCATCATTAGAGAGGCTGCTTTCGCTGTGGCACATTACAGCAGCAAAACTAAATACTGTAGTTCTGAAAATTTGTTTGCACATCTTTGATGGAGCACCAGAGTTTTTTAGAACAAAGGCTGCAGCACTCAAATATTTTTTTTGTACGTATCTAAGCTCTGTGTGACTGTCAGGATCTTTAGAGAAACACAACACATTTACCAACAAACAGTCCTGATCGATCCTGTCGAAGTGTCAGGAGATTTCAATAATTAATGAAGTTAATCTGCCGCCCCTCCTTCATAATGCACTCTTGCACTCATAGTGTGCAGATGTTCTAACTGTTTCTGCTGCTGCAGGTGATGTCATTACTATTTCTCTTCATTTCTTCTAAAACCATCTGCTATTAATCATAATGATCATTTTTAATGACTCATCCAGCCTGATCCACTCATTGCTACCACAAACACAGAGATGTGCATCAGTGCTCCTCCTCCTCAGTTATTTGTGAATTTGCTTACATGCAGTCAAAATGTTGTTGGGTCCAGCAGTCAAATACAAAACACATGTCCCAAAAGGGGGGGGCGCTTGGCTGATCACCTTGTCCCTGGCACTGCCAAGTCACATAGCAGGCCTGATTACAGATATACAATTTTTGCAATGATGCTAGAAGCTGTTGTCTTGTTTTAAATCCTGCCTACTGTAACATGCAGTGTGTTAACTGACCGGTCTCTGTAGCCTCTGAGGCACTGGACACAGCATCAGGTGATCTCTCCTCAGTGGGGCTGACCGAGCTGAAAGTTCCCAGTCCTCCCAGTCTGTCTGGTGGGATGGGCTCTATAGTGGCTGTGGCCATCGGAGTTCGCAATGAGCTCAGGATGGACGGCTGCTCCACCACGATGCCCTTATGCTCCTGGACAGGAATATAACAGCAGGGTCATTGTTGAAAGTCAATCTGACATCACTGTGGTGTTTGCTTTCAGAACAAGCACTGCTTCAGTCCCGGTGTGACTTTACTGGGCAAAAGCAGTGACACCTCTGATCTTAGAAATGGATATGTATGTTTTTGAAGGTGGGATAAATGAAAAATAACAAGTCTCTTCAAACAAGAGACAGCATTCAACAATACGGTTGATACAGACACCAGACATTTCCATGTGTGGTATAATTTTCAAATGAGTGAATTCATAGCACATATGTAACGTGACATTTATGTTCCGTGTGAACTGAAAATGATCCCTTCTAAGTCTGTACAAAAAAATGAGGTAAGGCCTTGTGAAAGAACTATAGAAGACAGACAGCTGGTACTAGCTCAGTTTAGGTTTTTTTGAGAATCAAAACGGCCTGAAAGTGATCAAGCAGAGTCTTTACTGATACAATAACAAAATAAAATGTGTAAAGCATCATATTTGTGTTGACAGTAGGCTCTGAGGTGAAATGTGTTTAAGATGCAGTCATGTTACCTGTGCTACATCGAACCTGAACACTACTGTAAATGGTATCTTTATGGAGAAACACCAATGTTGTTCTGTAAGAGTTACTGTGAATGCCTGTTTAGAAAGGTAATGTAGTGTTAATATGAGTGGCAATTTACATTCAAACATTATTCTGCCTTTATATCGACTTACATATTTGACATAGTCCTTCCACTGCTGCCACCACAGCATGGAGATGAGGAACCAGTTCTGACCTTGCTGCAGCCCATGTCTGCTCTCCCTCTCTAACCAACCCCTACACACACACACAGAAATAAAAACACAAATGAATGAAACACATTATTTTTGTCCAACAGCACATTACTAGAACTTGTACACAATAACATGACAGATCTAAATCTGGTAGGTGTGTACCTGATGATTTGTCCTTCCTCCTCAGGAGTACCTGGTCTGAGCCCCAGGACTATGTGGCAGACCTGAACAAAAAAATAACCACAAAGATGTATAAAAGCATAGAAAACGACTGTGAGTGAATGCTATATTCAAACATTTATATAATTTATACAGCTGTAGAATATGAATGTTCTGACCTGGAAAAGCAGGTTTAAGAACTCATTGGCTAAAGCGCTCTTCACACTCCAGATCTGGTAGTCCTCCAGGGTCAGGTGACCCAGCTGGTAAGGAGTCAAACAACACAAAGGTCAGCATACTCAGATTCAGTATTCTCAAAATACACACTGCTTTGAGACCTTGAAAAGGATAGAAGAAAGTCTATTCATCTGATATAACAATTGTAGATAAAAATAGCTCAGGAGGAGGCAGGTGACTGAGAGGCTGCTGCAGGTGTGCTGGCCAGCTCTCAGTCACAATATCTGGACCTATGTGAAAGTGAAGCTAGTTGATGTTAGAGGTGAGAGTTGAATGTTGTGGTGAATCGAAAATATAGAATTAAATTTCATTATGTGACAGATGTCAAGTGAATAACCTCCAGACATCTACATCAAAAGTGATTATCAGTCAGACTACCAGGGGCACGAAGCCTGCGTTGAAGCTGAAATTTTTCTTGTCACTAAAAGTTGCGTCTCACCTTGGTTGTATCGTGCATCTTCAGAATACCCTCTACTATGTCCGACACACTACTGTGCAGCTCCTGCAAGGCAACAAAATATATTAGCATGAAGTTGCAAAAACCAAGCAAGTTATCTTCAGCTACTGCTGCGAAAAAAAAGCAACATTTTAGACAGCACAGCATTTTCATCAGCCAACACTACTTTTCAATAAATTGTCAAAAAAATCCTAACCATGCGTATGCCTGATTTGAGATCAGCTTGCTTGTGGCTAACTGTTAACTATTTTAAGAAATGGTCTTAAAATAGTCCTGGAATAAGATGTGAAGGCCAATGTTAGTTGTATGACTCTGCAAACACAGAGCAGGTATTTGTTGACATAGTTTAGCATTAGGATCACAGCTGTGAAGGGGACAGGGGGTTCTGGCATGGT
>JAPZDZ010000024.1:2147126-2180803 GCA_029783805.1 Acanthurus tennentii | reverse complement strand
ACCCACATACATACACACACGCGCACACACACAGACACACACACACACATGCACACACACACACACACAAACACACAAACACACACACAATGAGGAAACCTACTGTACTTTTTCTGAACGTCTGCTACCAAACAGAGTTCCAAAGCTGCTAAATGGCTTCGGCAGCTTTGAACAGGTTGTGTATTACAGTCAAAAAAACTGCACCTTGGGTTCACAGGTGCCATTTCTAACCCATTACTTCCAATAGTTTACTCACTCAAGTAATTTTATGGTCATTTTCTGCCCAGATTGGAACTATGCAACGGCAATTTACATTTAAATGCCTTAAAAGGGAGAGCTCTAATGCCAAAGACTCAAAACAAATCCAGTATTTCCACTGATGGCAAAGTTAATTTAAAAAAAGACATATGAGAATAAGAAAGAAAGAAAGAAAGAAAGAAAGAAAGAAAGAAATGTTTGGAATTTATATACTTCAGATTTACTTGCTGCAACCTGATTTTCTGAGGTTTCTGCAGATCAATCATCCTGTTAAGCAGCTGAATAATATTCAGTGCTTAAAGCAATATAACACATTTATCAATAACATGAGGCAAGAATGACACAAATCACTCATATTCTTCAGTAGCTTATATTCAGCCTTGGTACTTAATGTTGTCAGTGCTTTAAATAAAAAAATCATTCTACTTACAGGCATCTACCTTAACTGCATGTTGCATAGAGGTGACAGAAAGGAAACAGAGCAGAGGGGAACAGAGGGAGAGACAGACCTTGGTGAAGGAGAGATGGAATAATCAAACAGGAAGAATGAGTGAAAAGAGGAGAGTGAATGAATCAGGGTGATAAGTTGTGCCTGTTAGTCATTTCCCAGGGCACTCACTGAAACTGACAGGGGGAAAACAGTGGTGCAGTGCAATAACTTTATCCAAGCTTTAACAACTGTTATGAGCCACTGTGGAATTTCCTGTGACATATGCATCTGTTCAAATATGAGCTTCACATTACAAAGACATGGTAAATGAAGCACACACTTGGACTCCGGTGTACCTGCATGTCCCTGATGAAGCAAAATGTAAGCCCTTGCACTGGATTTAGATGATGATGATACTGATGATGAATCAGACTCATTTCTTTGTTGCTCTAAGTCCATCTTTTTTAACAGACAAACTGTTTTCATTCATTTTGATTGGTTTTAAGCCACTGTCAGTGCAACTCAGCTCTTCCTACACAAATGTTTTCACATTAAAAGTGCTCCAACAGCTTCAAGTGCATTGACTTTCCCTGCAAAAAGTGTAGAGTATGTTTCACAGCAACATGAAACCAAGCAAAAAATGGCAACGGAATGGCATCAAGGAAGTGGGTGGAATGAATAAACTAATGAGAATGATAACTTATGCTATTCAGAGAAGATTGGTGACTATGAAATTACTTTGTTGTTGTTGTACTGAAATAATTAGTCCTCTGGAGATGTGTATTATTTTATGATTTATGTAAGATGCTACACTAAATATATGCCAAACATATATCAGTGACTGGCCAATCTCAGATGATGGACTTCAACTCCAGAATTTATGACAGCCGCCACACATATTTTTCAGGCAGGTTATCAAAAAGACTGAGTATGAACATGATTAACTAAACACATATGCCCATGTGGACATACAACACACGCAAGCACACGCATTCAGAGGGTTTTGGAGCTTACAGTGTGTGACGCCAGCCAGGGTCTGGTAGAAGGTGGGCGTGTCGCTGTCGTCTGTGAGCGTGACACACACTCCTCCTGACAGAAGCCATCTGGACAAAGTGAAGGCCTCCTTGTTCTGTAGGAGCCAGTTTCTGAAGCGCTCATAGTTCACCTTGTCACCCTGCAACGACATACAAACAAATTATTAGTGTGTCAAATTAAAAAATGGTCAACATCCGTCAGAAGGGTGTATGTGCTGTTGGGGACCAGTGGACTCTGTGAACCATTCGTGTAATATCAATAACTTAAGCTTTTTAGTCTTGAATAATGACCTTCAATATTAGAATGAGGTTGTGATTCAAAAGTAAGTTTTGGCTAAATTGATTTTAATTTAGCATCAGAGGGATTCCAATATTAAAGACTTCATGTGCAACAGTTAAGCACCAATAACAGTACAATCCTCAAAATCTCTAATGACTTTGTTCCAGTGTGGCTAAAAAATATGGTCAAATCCGCTTCAAATTAATTGACCTAATCTTAATTCTTGGGTTACAACATAAAGAAAACGTACAAGTCTTATGTGGAGACCAGTAAGGACTGGTTTCCACACAGCCTGGATTCAGCTTCCAGCATGTAAGCAGCAGTTTCATTATTCTTATTCAGCTTTCATTTTGCTACTTCACACTGCTAGCATGGTTTTAACTAGACACCAATCCTCTACTCACAGTACTAATTGAACTTCAATATGAAGTGTTGTGCAACTGTTCCTGAAATGTTAAGTTTAAAGGAGTCTGATTGGATCAAGGACAAAAGCCCTGGACTGGACATCCCCTGTGTGAACTGAGTGTGGGAGCATCTCATGGTGTTTGCAGGGTTTTTTTGTGGTGGACTGTGACATGAACACTGCTTTCACAATCCAATAACCAGTACAATAACTCACTGTAATGACAGCCTTTGTATCACCTCTGTGGCTTTACATGTAAAACTTTAACAATAGCTGTTTTATGAGACTGTGATAAACACCTCAGTCATGAAGAAAACAAACTCGGTGATATGAGCCAAGAAGTGTGGGTGATACGCAAGGCGTCACTCTGCAGCTCACTTTGTATTGTTATTATCAAGTCCATTTGACTGATATGATTGCAAACATTCGTATGTGCATTCATGTGGTGACGGACGGGCTGTGGTCACTGACCTCACTGAAGCACTTCTTGAGTGAAGCTGGGACCTCTCCATCCAGGACCTGCAGAACCGCCTCTATATCTTCCCTCGCAGCATATCCCCCCAAATCACTGGCAAACAGGCTGAAGAGGTCTGTAAGAAGGTACACATATAAACACACACAGTGTCAGAAGAGAGTTAAGCTTTATCACAGGAAGGCAGGCCTCTTTCAGAAGCTATAATGTCAATTCCCTCCTGATGGATTAGACTGCCTGTAACGCATCAACCACAACTATCAGAATAAGAATGAAGAAGACACAGAGTGGAGGGAGAGAGACAAACAGACAGAGAGGGGTGATGAAGCTAAAAGAGTGGCAGGAAAGAAATATGGACATAAAAACACTGATATACCATTGCGAATGATAATGCTGAAAAAACTGTTCCTCTAGGAGAGAAATTGTGCTAATTTTTCCAATTTTCACATCAAATTAAATACCAGTGAAGTCTTAGGGTTGACATAAAGTCAAAGCATGTATATATGAACGCATAAGTAAACACAACTTGCATGGTTCATTTTGCCACAAATCATTCAGTTACGGAGGCTATAATTCTGTCCCATGCTCCTTTAAGGGCAAGTGACAAATCAAGATTATGTTTGTTGCTGACACTGATGGATTGTTGAACAGATTGGACTTGCACTGGATTGCAGTAAAACTCGCATGTCGCATTGAGACTATGAACATAGGATTGGTTATTTTTGATTGGAAAGTAAAGCTTCCTTTGATTATTTTTATGATTTCAGTATGGATTTGTTGCTCAAAATGGAAAAAAATGTGTTTCCTGGACACATCGACAGTAAGTTCACAAAATCTGTTCACATTTCATTTCATTAGGGACACAGGTGACCAACATCACTGAAACATCTCTGATGCAGCTTTAAACCAGTTACTGTAACCTGCGCTGAGTTCACTTTCAAATGCCTCTAGTGCAGTAGTGACATCAGTTTGAAACATTTATTATGTGATTTCAAATGTCTGTCACCGCAGTATGTTCAGCAGCATTGGATTAAACCATGCGATGGGACTACTAGGACATTGGCTTACACTGAGGAAGACTAAGCATTTGCTGTAGAGGAGTTCCTGTGATGATGACAATGATAATGATGATGATGATGATGATATTTGCAGATTGTGGTTGGAGGTGCTGTTCTGACACCATAAACAAATAATTTTGTTGAAGACAGATTCTTTGTTCAAGACATTTTACAGGTTGCTCCTGTTTGAAAAAGGTTTAAACACTGACAGATTTGAGAAAGCACAGATTCCCTGTTAACTCATCAGAAACTACTTACACTTGGCCTTCTCCTCATCGCGTCCCCGTGTCAGAAGCACCAGACCCACGATCAGATTGTTGAAGTGCAGCCCTTTAGACGAGCCTCCAAATGAGGTGTAGATCACCTTAAAAACGTAAAACACAGAGTACGATGTTAAAATACGGACAACTACGTATCGTCTCATGTTCACAGTATGTGCAGCACAGACAACATTTCAGCAGAGGTCTTCTTTTACAGAACTGACCACAGCTCAGCAACAGATTTGACCAAAAGTCATTAAGTGTAACCAGTGAATCTGATTACAACATTTTGTCACCTTAATGTCATGTAATTGTGTTTCACAGGACACAAATGGGGTTGATATGACAATGTTTACACCTGCAAAATCTGCGACAGTTCATTAAAGCAGGCGTGCAGTTCAGACAACCTTTGTGCAGATGTTTAATTAACAGGAGGCCCATTATGAAGTAATGCTGAACATGTGCGACGACATGTCTCATTTCCCAAACATAATTTACACTTCAATAGCACAACAGTGGGCACACTGGCAGATGTGTTATGACTTGGGCTAACACATTATACCAATTCTGTGTTTGTGGGTACACATGCTTGCTGAAATATTGTGTTTCAGTTTGAGCAAATTCTTTTTCCAACCCACACAAAAAGAAACATTTGCCCATTTGCAACCAACAGTGACTGAAGTTACAGTAAAGGACAAAAAGACGAAAGAGAAAGCTAGAGAAGGTGCAAAAGACAGTGGGCGGGCAAAAAAACCAAAGTCACTGAACACTGAAACTTCTCTTCATTTGGTTCTGTTCATTGTGGTTATTTCTGAAAAAAAAAACAGCTGCTCTTTTTTAATCTTTTGTTTTTGGAGCTTTTAAACTGTTTTTTGTAGAACAGAGTGAAGACTTCAGCAGGGGACTTCACTGGTACTTCGTATGTATCTTCTTGGACCACAAGCAACAAGAATGTTTTTAACATCTGCATACTGAATACACATCTGTAACTCCGTGGGAATCGGTCTTGCTGATTAAAGAGAATTGTAAAACTATATTAAGATGCTACTGCTTTAGTCACATTATAAATACCAATTTAGAGTGATCAAAGTGATTATTTTGAGGAGACAATTTAGGCTACAGAGGGTTATGTTTGCCAACTCCTCCACAGTGGCTGCTACTTGCTGGTAGCACTTCAGTTCCACCCAGGCAAAACTCAGTGGGACAGATTATGATTCTCTGACTTTTAACAACTGACAACATGGTGAAAAAATTAACCCAAATCAAAGGTTCAGTGTTTTTTTGGAGAATATAACAATTGGTGGGGTGTCATGTTAGTCCAGTGGCTAGGACACAAAATGTCTCTGGTTCACTTTCCCCACTTCTTTTCTCCACATTAAACAATGGACTGCAAACCTACCTACTGTATGAGGCATTGCAGTTTCATGCTAAGTTATTTCATTACTCTGCAAGGTTCATTTGTTAATAAAAAGAACAAGACACAGTTGAATACTGTGGTAAGTTGACATTTATGTCGATATCCTTGTGCACCACTTTTCCTTAAGTCTAGAGTGATCTTCTGAACTTGAACATTTCATTGCATTGTTCCTGCGTGAAGCCTTTGTGGAAGTCTAAATAATATAGAAATAAATAATTTCTTTACATGAGATGATGATGTATCTCTGTCTGATATTGTCCTTAGAATCATACTGGAGGTTCCTTCTGTGGCCACTGTGTGTACAGCGTAAGCTAAATCATGAAATACAAAAATAAATACATTCATCACAACCATCAATACAAAATCATTTCTAACAGGCTAAAAAAATCAAAGTCAGCTCAGCCCTTTTTTTAAAGTCAGAGGTCAAACCAAGGGGAAGCTGTCTTCGCCTAGCAAAGCTGCACTCAGCCCATGAAAGACAAGATAACAGGAGTGTGTGCAAATGCATCAAGTTATCTGGACTTCATGCAAGCTGTGGAGAAGTGACTGTGCAGTCAGCAGGCTAATGAAGTGTGTCCATGTCAGTGGGTCACACACAGCAGAGGAGCTTCACTTGTGGTTTTAAAAAAAGGAAGTCAAAGTGTGTCATTGCATGCAAAGTTCTAAATCCAACACCAAACTTCCCCTATCTGCTGAATTCGAATCATCTCAACAATCTGTGGCAGATAAGCAGTTCATTTTGGCTCATCATCCCACTCAGATGCAAATGGAATGACGGCAGCGGGAACCACGGCCTATGACATCAGCAGACACCAAAAATCATCACTTAATCATTTTGCATATTAGTCTGCTGTACAATATTTTAAATACCTAAACTTACATCTGTAATCAGTCTTCTATGGTTTTAATTTTAGCTTCCACTCTCATTTAAGTTTGATAAACCTCCTATTGTATGTTTTTATGTTAAACGTTTTCTTCTTATCTGAACTTATTGTTGCTCTGCTGTGGCAACGACCAAATTTCTTCTCTGGTAATCAATCATGCTAACTGTATCAAATCTTCAGTTGCTAAAATTAAACTTAAACTTGTTCCTCATTATGTAAATCAATGTAGTGATAGGTAGGAATCATATTATCAACAAATTAATATGCATAAAACATAAAATGAAAATAGAGACCTGACAATCTCTGAGAGTGAATAAATGTGAGAGTTCAGTGTATGCAACGAGCCTGCAGTAGCTTGTGGATTCACTCAGAGACATTTGACTGACAAACACTCCAGAGTGGCTGACTGCATCGACTAATGCCACCAAGACACAGACATGAAGATACAGTCTGATTTATTTTTATGACCATTGTACTATGGTTATTTGTATCCTTTGATTAAAATTATTTTTGGTGCATACTACGTGATACAAAACTAGCAATGCTAAATGTGAGGTTCTCAAATAAATCAAGAATATAAAATAGATATGGAACATTGGCTGAGATTAGGGGAACTCTATCTAAAAGTCAATTATTTTTGTCAAGTGTGTCTGGTAATGTTATCAATAAAGGTTCAACCATTAAATTAACACAAAAAAGTTAACTCAATCCACCACACCCTTAGTAACTTCATCTTTCCAAACCAATTTCTCAAAGAGTCAGACTAAGAGAAACAAAATTTCAAACAAAAACAGATAGCTGCTAATGTAGTTCACTGAGCTGTACTTCTTGTCATTTTACCTGCAGCACTGAATCTTTAAAAATCAAAGTTTAGGTCAATTTTCTGACATTTTATGTATGTATATATTTTGTGAATCAGACTACTAGCCATGCAACACTATTTTAAGACAAGCACAATATTTAGCATCATTTCGGCATTTAAAGGTTAACATTAGGGTTTTAAAAACTGCTCGGAGAATCCCCCTTTGAATTCTGTGGAAACCCCTTAACATGTAAACTACGTTATGTATTGGTACTATTCTGTCCCAACAAACACTGATTTTAGTATATTTACAGTCACTGCTGAAACTGAAGTGTGAAACCGAAAAAGGGAACAACTACTGAAGCCATTTAAAGCTTGTAATTGTACTCCGTTGTGTTTACATAAGGTAACTTTCAGAAACTTCACGCAATGCTTTGAAGATGCAGACAGGTTAAGGGGTTTTCTTACATGGCATTGTATTGCTAGAGGTAAGAAAAACAAGCTGGATAGTCTTTTATACCGAAAAACAAACAGTAATTCACATATTTGCTTTCCAACCTGTTATGAGCTCACAGTTTGAGTACATACTGTCAATGAGTGGCATAATAAAAGAGAATAAACAAGCATGTTTTCAGAGCATATTTCCTCATTTATGGCTCCGATGACGTTCTGTCGATGGAGAGAACTGTCATGTTGCTCGAAAACTTCCCAACAGGTATTCAGTCTGGCTAAGATATGGTGACTGTGAAGGCTTCAGTGCATGACTCATATCATTTTATATGAAACCATTCATTCAACCCAGCATGGATTCTTCAGCATTTGTTACATCACTCAACTCATTAACTCCCTTAATTTATCATCCGTCTATAGTCACGCATGGCAGTGTGTTTCAATAATTGTGGGATCTGCATTGTTTGTCTCAATCGAGGTACATCCTGGGCAGAGAAGCATTTATGTTTTTTGCTGACCCTCTAACATATTACAAATAACTCTCTGAAAGTAGTACATTTGGACTGGCAGGCTTTGGGATGAGCTCGGTCAGGCGGCGTGCTTTTGGTTTTGATACAGTGCTGGCAAGATCTTATCTGGGTTTTTTTTGTACAGAATGATGTGATGCTCTTTGTGATTAGGTTCAATGGCATTTGTATGACTCTCACCTCACATGTTCAGTTATTTTTGAGTATTTTCAAGCAACAACTTACTGAATCCTGCCTCATATTGACGTGAAACCTTGCCACTAAGATCAGTCTATGATTCTGTTAATGCAATCAGACCGATAAATGGTAATCAATTGATTATGAGTCATTGTTTTTTTGTACAAACAGAAACTTCATGATCTGCCACTGTATCCATTCATGCAGTGAGCTACACATTCATGAAGTAAAACCTTGTCCTGAATAGGACAATTTGCAGCCGAGCTCCAGTATATTCTGTATTATTGCTGTGTAATGTGTGACTTTACAAAACATGTCCTCTAGGATCATAAGAAGAGCTGTATCAAAGTAGGTCTTTGTTTGTACAGGACACAGGGTGTCCAAACTCAGCATTTTTTCATGCATTTATTTTGCATAATAGAGATTATATAACCAAACAACAGCTGCTGAAAATATAAGGTGATACTGTGCTCAAAAAGCTCACATAGGTAAACCAGCCTACGTGATCCTGTGCATACCACAGAGATAAAAATGTAGGTCAAAATATCTAGAATAAATTTAAGTAGCTCAGTCATATCTGAGCAGCCTGCTGTTCACAGGACCAATGAACCTATATATTATTAACATGAACAATAATGTTAAAAAAAATGTGTTTAAAGACAAGTGCCACTGACAAACTAAAAAGAGCATTACCATCTTTAAGTGAATGATTAGGCTGTGGCTTCTTATGAACTACATGAGCAGCAGCCATATTTCTGTTTGAAGAGACTAATAGTGACCTCAGAGTATGGACCACTATCACCTCAGTAACTGCTGCCATAGAGACAAAGGGAAAGAAGAAGAGATGCTGAGAAAAAGGAGAGAGAAGTTACGTGTTGTAGCATACAGTGAAGAGTTAATGGATTGCAACTGTAGAACGCTTAAACACCTTTAAAGGAAAAACATCTGTCACTCACCCACACTCACCCACACACACACACACACGCTGCACTATGAAGACAGGCTATGTGTTGTAAATGTAATCTGATGAATCGGGGTCGGACACCCAGCTCGCATCAAGCCGCCACAGTACTCTTTTTTTTTTTTTTTTTTTTGCTGCAATCTGTGCTTTGAGGGGTTAATGGAGGGAACCAACAAGTTCAACAGTATATAAGCTGGGTTTCCCCAAGAGTATTATTAGATACTCTACCCAAATTTAAACACGCCTCCACAGAAGTCAGATCATTTCATTGCACAAAAATAACATTTTAACCACAAAGAGCCTGTTTGAATAATGAGTGACGCATCTATTAACACTTCCATGTATTAACTATGAATTTCCTAATCAACTTTATTGAGGCACCTGATTAGAATCCTTTGAGTTTGGTCTCTGTTGATGCCAAGTCTAATCGATGCCTTGAGCAATAGTATGTCACCATGTTACCCTAAAAAAAGAGCTTAAAATACACCTTGAATGTACATGGATTGTTTTAGGGCGAGTAGCTTCTCTGTGTCAGTCACCCTACTAATTACTGTGCTATTATAAAACGCTGAGCTAGCAAAATGAGAACAAGCCCTCCATAACGGCTTGTGGCAATTTATCAAACAAAATGAAACTAGAACTAGATCATATTTTGTGGAAAAATGCTTTTTGGTTTTGCTGATGTTCTCCACATGTCAGGCTAATTACTATTTACAGATTGCAACTCTAACAGCTGCTACTGTGGTAGCTAGTTAGCTCTATTAGCCGTGCAGAAAGCTGACTGCATGGGGCACCATGGAGTGTTTGTTTTTAGCTACACCATATCACAGGAGCTTTCAATCACCATGAGGCTGAGGGGGACTTGGTGCACTGTTTAAATTGTTTTGTTGTAGCCTGTAATGTGTGTGTGTAACTTTTGTATCAGTTAAGTGCTATGTTTATCAGTTTTTATGCCAAACAAATGTCAATCCTGAGTGTGTGTATGACTCATGTGGTGACAGATGAGAGTGGTAATTTTTGTTTCAAAAATCCTCTTTCATCTATCAAGCATAGTCAATGTTCAAGTTAATTATAAAGTGGTGAGACTCTTATAATTAGACATGACAAAATTATGAATCAGTTCTTTATCAGTAGTTTAAAAATGTAGGTCTTTAGGCAAATCATCATGTATTTTTGGGTCCCAGAGACACAAAATTTCCGTTTTGGGTGTCAAATAGACAAAGTTTGGGAACCCCTGACCTACAGCTACTATACAAGATCCCTTTTCTGTATGCAGGGAATTTAAATGGGGGATGTAGATTGAGGAGAGTTCCTAGCAATAAAGTCTATGACTGAGTGTGCTTATAACTTTGTCATATCTATGCACCTATGGTCTTGTCACATTTAGTGTTTGCTGAGAGCACCAGGCTGTAAAGCTAACCAATAATAATCCCTGAGTCCCACACACTAAAAAATCATCAAGTGCTCTTCATTTTTTCTGAGGTTAAGGGTAACCGTCTCCTTTTGGACTCATACTTAAAACCATATCATCTCTCACTTCAATTCTACAGAATCAGTCATCTTTAACTCAGGGTACAATGGACGTTCTATGACTGACCTGAGTTCAGTGTTACTATCACTTCAACTAACAACTATGTTCAGTGTTGCGTGATTTTGCTGTGGCTTACCTCGGCAACTTTAAGAGGAACTCCATCTCCCAGCACTTCCCTGTAGAAGCACTGCTGGGTCATGTAATAGGTGAGGCCGCTGGTTCTTTTAAAGGCATCTTTCAGCCGCTTCAGTTCCACATCGGTGACTTGGGAGACAGAGACAGAGATAGAAGTGATAAGCACACTGGTTTGCTTTTAGTTTCTTTAATAAATTTTATGATCTGCACATACAAACGCAAAAAATAACCCCAAAAAGTTAATGTAACAACCCATTCTAATGTATCTCAGGCTAACTTTCAATGTTTTCACAGAGTTTAAAGAACAATTACTTTATTATGACATTCAGTGTTACAGTTGTTATATAATCACATAAACTGATTGTATCTACTGGAGAATGTTGCTAAACACAGGTTATTTGTGGAAAAACAATGTAACTCTCTCACATCTTACATCTTCACATGCTTACACCAATGAATACATAAATAAATAAATGAGCACACACACACACACACACACAAAAACATCCTCCACTGAGCTACAGTCTGTTGGAGGGTTACCGCAAACCACGGCCCTGTGCTGAACATATTTTTAAGTCATCACCACCATGATGACAGCTCAGTAATGACTGTCCACACCACGGCTAAATGATCAACAGGTCATCAGGTTTTCATTACCCACAGAGCTGATACTCAGACGACATATCAGCGATCAAAAGCAATAACCAACAATATTGAATGGCTATAAATGTATCAGCACATAGCAGCTGACCTATCAGACATCAACAGTCAACCATATTTCAATGAGTAAAGACAAATACTTCAAAGAGAAGATCATCTGATTCAGTTTAACTAGGCTCTGCTCTCAGAGTCTGAACAGCACATGGAATCTATTCAATTTTAACACGAAAATTTGACTTGCTATAGATTGAGATTGTCCAAGGAGCTTCAGCAGCAAACACTACCAGCAGGTTACAGAGAGTGTAGTAAATGAAGTAGTGTTGTGCCAGCTGTTAATAGCTTCATGCTGAATCAATCAGTTAGATTTCAAGACAACTTTACCCCAATTTGCTCTGATGTCATGCAAACTGGAAGCAACATTTTAAGGCTGGGAGAAGGCGCTCATTCATGGGCATGGAGCCCTGCCTGCCTCCCTCTTCTTCTCTGATAGTCAATGGATCTACCAGGAGAACAAGGCTGAATGATGAAACTGAAACATACTTCAGCTTCAGCATTTGGACTTTGTTAAAAGCAATTCTTAAATTTTGTTAATGACTAAATTAAAACAGTGCTGCTCATTTGGGAATTGCTTTCAATCATTAAGTGTTAATGAATTTAATATGGTCTAGCCTGACTCTATATGTAAAGAGTCTTGAGACAACTTGTGTTGTGATTTGGCACTTTATATATATACATATATATATATATATATATATATATATATATATTCTGCTGTTAAGAAACTGTGAGGGCATAGTTTTGGAGCTGAGAGTATGTTGTTCAGTACCTCTGTAATGCATTGTTGGCTTCAACAGCAACAAGACTGGTTTAAATACACGCATTCACTTCAGAACACACACACACAAACAGAATAGTTCAGGGTCTTCTCCTATGTGAAGACTTGTGCAAGTGCAGAGCTGTAACCATTAGCACAGTCAGTCACGCAGCACTTCATATAACACACATTCTATTGTCTTCTGCTGCACTGTGGTACAGGCAAACTGTGTGGGTGTCACACTAGGATGGAGTCCCACTTGCAACAATTACCCTGCTTGCTCTGCAACTGCAATGAAACACATTCAGCCATATTGTCTCTTCATCCACATCAAACACTGATGGAGCTTTCCAGATACAGCTGCACCATATGCAATGTGCTGTTAAACTGGACTGTTACCTCTCAAAGACAGAGGAGATGTGGGGACGCCACTGCTGATGGCACCATAACTAGACCGATAAATGGGTTCACTGACAGAACAGTAATGAAAATGACAACTTAGTGCTAATTATATATTAAACTAATTAATAAAAGAGGCTCGGGCAGAGTTTGACCTTTTCAGACTAAATGACAAATACTTACAACATTAGACATTACTTGCTGCCATGTAGCGAGATGACTATGAAAAGGATATATGTTAGATACTGAAGCATGGATTTTTATCCATGTGTGCAATTTGGATTTTATGTTACAGTAAATAGGGTGAGGGTTTGTGGTAAAAGGGGTGGACTACATCCAAGCTACAGAGCAACAAATGCTTCAGCTTTGTTACAGCTTCCTTTCCTGAAGCATGGCAATAAATACAAGTATCTGCTGACTGAAAGCCATCTCTATTATTTACACAATTTCTCATGAAAACTTGCAAAGTAGCTGGAAAAGTCAAAGCAAACTACAATACTGCAGTGATATGATGGCTGCAAGGTTGAGCTTATTACAAGATATTATGACTTGTTCCCTCTAATTTAACCCAAGCAACCATAACTTTCCATCACCAGCCAGATCATATTACTGGTTACTGGCTAACAGTGTACTAATCTGCTCTACACTGACCTGTGAAGTGAAGTGTTTGGAAATCAAAACACAACATTTCTGTCACAACTTCACATTCAAGCTTTCCAGGGCACAACAACACAAAAGTACGGTAAGCAATATACTACACCGTAGTTCCTGTCATATGGAAAAACACTAATTTAATGAATTCTTATCGGTACATCAGTATAGTGTCCCAGCTGTATGAAAATACAGCAGCTAAAAACATCAGAATTAGGGAATTAATAAATACTGTCATTAAAACATTGCACATTTTCAACTTGTAATATCAAAGTGTTTATGGTGATCAGCCGAACATCATCAAATAATCATGACCAATACTCAAGAAAGATCTGTTGTAATTTAACATGAGAAAAATGTGTCAACATTTTGTTTTGAAATCATGTTTAGACATCATGCTCAGGTCAGTTGCATTTGGTTCTAAACTTGTCTAACGCCAGCCTGTAGAGGGGGATAGAGTCCATACCGCCTGGCAGACATGCACACCTCCCACACATACAGAAATGTGCAACATGTTAGGTTGCAGTAAAAGACAGCAGTCAACTTCTTCTCCAGAGTAATGAATCACACTTTCACACATAAAAATCATAACCACAAAACATATTAAATAACAAAACTACTACATTACATCATCCTGATACTGAGAGCCAACTGCTTTTGAACAGTCATCCTTAAAGTTGTCTCAATGCTAAAATACTACTGCTGCTTCCCTTTATGGTAGACCAAAAAAAGGGAAACGATAATACTTTTTCTTGGTGTCTCTCAACTTTGCCCATTTGTTGAGCTACAATTATTTTTATTATTATTTATTTTCATTACATTTGCATTATTTTTACATTAGGTACAAACAATTAAAGTACTAAAATTCCTTTGTTTCAAGGATGTCAGTGCTGTTAATAGTCTAACTTGTGCTAAACCACAAATAAAGTGTTTGCAGGAGAATCAGGAGAACATCCACAGACCAATCAGCTGTAAAACAAGGACTTATAATCTGGTTTTATGGGCAAGAAAGGCAACAAAAATGATCTCTAAGCTGGTGAGGGAAAAACAAGTGTGTACATGTAACAGGACTGAAATTCTTGCATCTTTCTGCGCTGCTGACGTTAACAAGGCAAGAGAAAATAAATGGGTGATAAAGGATGAGTAGTAAAAGACAAGACCGCTGTTGAGGGTTAGAAGGTAAGCTATAATAACTCGCCTTAGAGGACTGATGCTGGACATTCAGAAACACCTCTACCTCACCAAGTCAAAATGACAGCAAAACATAAAGTCAGCAGTGTGAACTGTTGACATTTGTTGAAATCATGCTGTTAAGACATACAAAAATTCAGTAAATATGTATGTACATACACACATGCACTCCCTGACCCTTTAATCAAGACCATTTACAAAGTATATCTTGGTTTGCTTGGTGACCTTTTTTTTCTCCATGGTAACCATTAACCACTCATATTGCTGAGCTTTAAGAGCTGTTTCTCCTGTAGAGACCTGACACAGTTACACTTTGACTGAAGTCAACACTGGCTTTAAACACACAAAGCATATGCCCTGAAAGAACAGCCACGGCTAGATCAATCTTCTCTCATTCAAAAACCATAAATATATGAGTTGTGTTAAATACAGACAGCTACTCTCCTGCAGTTTTCTTCTCTCCTTCAAGCACTTCATTACTACATTTTTTCAAGCGTCCTGTACAAAGTGATCTTAAAGAGCAAATGATGCAAAGAAATCAAAGTGAAAGACAGTCATTCAGGGCTGCTGGTGTTTGACAGGACTGATGCAAGCAGTGATTGATGAGGAACTTAAGGGTCTTCATTAAATTTAAGAACTGTAAAAATGAGGGGATCAGCTTTTGATAAGGGGATTATTGCGCTCTCTTCTAATTTATTTCCAGATTAGAGCTCTGTGTAAATATTCCTAATTCCCACATTTTGTGAAGTGTGCTGTGGGATGTTTATGTTTTATAAAGGCACAGGAGAAGCAGCAAAAGGGCTTGAATTGCAGTTTGAATGTATCTGTAACTACTTTTCAGGATTTCCTCTTAAGTAAAGGTCAGCAAACTGTTCTGCGTTTTTGCAGCTTTTTCTGACTTAGTAATTACTTGTCACTGCAGGGCACATGATAGCTGTAACTGCATTAATCTTTTTTTTCTAGGAAGAGGAAGCAGAACTACTGAAGTGTAAAAATTCAATGTCGCGGTCCAACACCAGAATATTTGCAGGACTATTTCAGTAGCTTCCTGGAGTCTAAGAGTTTATGTCGGTTGCTTGGCAACTTTACAGTAACAACAAGACTCCAAGGAACTCCAGGAACTCAAACCACCTGGCAAGGAAATAGTCCAACAAACAGGTTATCACAAAACCATGAGAAAGTTTTATATTTTTTTTCTTTGGAATAAACAACCATATATAACCTGTTACATGGTGGGTTTAGAGCTGATAGTGAGTGGGTTTCACTTTGGACAGACCGAAGCTAGCTGTTGCCTCATGTCCAGTCTTATGCAAAGCTAACCAGCTGCAGGTTAGAGCTCCATATTTACTATAGAAGGGACTGACAGTCATACAGATCATTCTGTTCAACTCTTGGCAAGAAAGCAAACACATGAGTTCTTTCAACTTTCTAAAAATTATCAGATGGTTTTGCATTTTTGCATTTGTTTTTGACTTTGGTTAACACACTGATGCAGACAGGTTCACATGGGGCTCAGTCCCAATAAGCATACATTAAAGGATACTCATTGTGAAATAAGCAAACAAACAAACAATGCCTTCCCTAACATTTACATTATATTACATTTACATTTTCATAAGGTTGGGTTGTGATTTGTACTACTTCCTTGGTTTTCTATGGACTCATTAGAGGTCAGTAATAAAGAAGCATTTTTTCATAAGCGGCAACATAATTCAGTCTAGGCCTTAGTAAAGACGGATAAGAATAGCCATGTGCTTTTTTAACACTTGTATAAATAGGAGAGGGGGTCTTTCTCACTCAGATCCAGAGAGAGAATGAAATTGCTGGGAATGATTGTTGCATCTAAAGATGGCTCTCTGGGAAAAAAGAGACTTCATAAAAAACAAATAATAAAAGTCGCAGTAAAGCAGAGGTAGGCTCACACAGACCATCCTGCCACTGAGGAAGTGTTGTTAGCACACAGAGACTTGTAATGTAGTAGAAAAAGGAAAAATGTACCCTGCTTTAGGGTACCATATTGTTGTTGATGCGATTTTCACTCCATCTGCATACTTTTCCTGTTTTTTTTAAACTCCAAATTCATTATTTGAAAAAAGCTGTGATGTACATTGCAGCTCCTCTCGGACTTACTGGTATTTATATAGGCAGTATCTTTATGCAGAAGCCTGTGTCAGGGCAGGTAGAAACGCTGTTTTTAAAGGGCTTGGGAAAATAGCATGTTGACACCATAATACATGTATTTCCAACAAAACCTGAATATTGAACACATAAGCAACTACTGGACCTGAACTTGAAGACAAATGGATGACTGAGGAGAAAAACTAACCAGCAAATAGCAATGCACAAATAAAGCCTTTTCTAATGGAAGATACTAGCGGTGTAAGACCTTAGTTAATTCTGACACAGTGCTCCAGTTACAGCAGCTGTCAATCATGCACCACTGCACTCCATTAAAAAATAAGGGGACAGTTTCCTGATGCCCTGATGCTAAATTGTGAGATGATAACAAAAAGTAGCAAAGTAAAAACATCCCTTATATATTTCTATTTTAGCTAAATCTTGAAATTTTTGAAGACTTTTGTGAAAACTGAATTTAAAATTCAAATAAAAAAACGTTCAAATTCAAAAAGATCAATTCTATTTTTATCTGGATACTGAAACAAGTGCTCTAAATTCTATCTAAACTACTTATCCACGTTTTTTTAAAAAAGAGGTAAAAATTTAGATCAAAAACATCTGTGCATATCATTTGTTTCACAAGTTTACAAAAACAAGCCGTGTAGATTGATAACACTCAAGGATGCACACAAAGCTGGGTGGCAGTATCTCCACACTTGCTTGACATTTGTTAAACAGGGCAACTGGCTGGAAAATAAACAACATTGCAGTGAATGAAAGAGCAGCCCATCCCCTCCCTCTTCCCCACCACTGAGGTGTTCTTGAGTCGAGGCTTCAACCTCCCTGACTCCACCAGTAGAGCTGCTTAGGGGCCCACAGATTGATCCCTGGCTGTACATTTTATAACATTGAGACTACGAGCAGTTTGGGGAAAAAAAACAGGGTGTCCACCCTCTCACAGCAGGGTTTTGCAAAGACCACTGTACCAAATATGTGTTATGAATGTATTATGAACTCATCCATGGGCAGGCAGGTTAAACCACCCAATTGGAGTGTGGATCTGATTAGTGTTGAGATGCTGAATCACAGGCTTTAGCAACCCTGCAGGCAGACAATCATACACGTGGATCAGCATGGTGTACAAGCTCCAGCAACAGAGAATAGAGCACCCTTGTGTGTCATGTAAGCTAGGTGCTGACTGTATTCACAAGACAAGAAGCATGAAATCTTGTGTGAAGACACTGCAGAGCCAAATCAGCAGCCTGTCTCTTCCCTCTCTTCAATGCCACACTGAATTCAATAAAAATCTTGCATGGATTTATAACACATATGCACGTATTAATCATTGCTCAAATGCGGTTTTAGTGTAACTTATGGAGTAGACTTTGTTTTTAACTGCTTGTATTAGCATTAGGGATGCAACGGTACAGTGTGCCCACGGTTCAGTTCGTATCACGATTCATGGCCCACGGTGACGGTTCAGTTTCGATATTTAAATATATCATCTTTGCTCTAACATGCAGTAGGTTATTTGCTCTTTCAATTTCAAATAAACAAGGCACTACTACTCACACAGTATTAAATGTAAAAAAGGCACAGATGAAGTCAAATCTCAAAATTTATTATACCAAAGGAACACTTATTCTTGCCCTCTGTCAAAAAATGGCAAAATTAAATATAGCAAAGTGCAGTATAAAGTAATGTGACTTATTGTCAGCCACACACTTGAAGAGAATACTAAGTTGCAAAGCAATGCTTGCACACCGTGCTTTGCGTGCTGACAGTCTTTTTTCCTTGCTCGTCATACTTGACGCTGAAGCCAAAATGTTGCCACACAGCGGATTTAAACAATGGAGGTGCCTCTTCAAATTTACTTTTATCCGTCTCGCGTTCACTCGCCATTATCATGCAACCGAGAAAGTTGTTTGTAGTTTCCCCTCACTTCTCCAGCGTCTGCATTCAGAGCGCTGATTGGCTCCTGGGAACCTCAGGGAAATTGTGATTGGTTCTTGCACGGTTGTGGAGAGACGCTGAGCAGAACACATCCCCCCGGGTCCTAAGCAGCCCCGTGTATCACCCAATACACATAATGTAACAATACAAATAACTACATATTGAACATTAAAGTTTATTGTCGCGCGTACTGAAATGCCGCGGTTCACCTGGGTGTGCCGAACCGAACAGGACGTACCGAACGGTTGGGTAAAATACCGAGAACCGTTGCATCCCTAATTAGCATTACAACTAGAACTTGATCGTTTGAACTTTTGTGTTGCCTCATATTGCTGGTGTTTTGGCCTATTAGCACATACATAACTCTTCAGACCATCAGTGGAGGTGGTCTGCATTGTTGTTGAGAGCAAGAAATGCAGACACACAGTTGTTATCATAAATCAGCATTTGCTTACCATTTTCACACCACTCTTGCCCACTAATTGGACAGCTTCTCAACATAACTGCTTCTAATCAAGAATATGTCTAGAAAACTGTTGCAAATTACAGAGAAGCTGTCAACCTTTGGCCATTTGGCTTTTAAAGAAGAAATATGGAGGTGAAGGAAAAAAAATATAGGAGAAAGTGCAAGTGGGCGAAATCATGGATAGCACACAAGAGGCTGTCCTGAACCCGTCCGGTTGAATTTAATAAAATAAAATAAAAAACTTCACTATGCCCACTCCTCTTCAGCTTCACATGCATCTGCACGCTGCACTGTGTATTGTGGAAAGTGGTTTTAACTTAGAAAATATGTCTACATTGACTGATTAGCTTTCAGTCACTCTGTGAGAGGCATCTTCCCCCCACTCACTACAGCCGGCTGGGAAATTATATCAATGAATCAATAAATACAACACTGTTGATTTCCTCCTAGGGAACTGACGTTTAAAATATTTTAGTTTACTAAATGCCTACTGTCACTCAGCCTGCTGAAGGCAGTTTGGCCGGTTGCTGTTCTCTCAGCTGCCCAGGAGGAGCTGCTGACAGAAGGCTTCCTCCTTGGACAGAGCTGGAGAAAGCAAGTCAAAGCCAGAGTGGACTAAAGGCTAGTATCTCCATATTGATGTTAGTAAGACTTTATAATCACAGTGTGTGATATATTATGACAGGGTGCATGCAAGCGAGAGTCTTAAATGACACTATTTATCTGTTGAAAACATAATTTGGCTGAGTGACACTCAACATAAGTGTCCAGCAGCCAACAACAAATCGACAAATCAGGCTTGTGTTGTAACAGGAAAAGGCAGATAATCATTCCAAAGCTCTACCCCTACCTTTATCTACCTAACATCCCTACTTTGTTCCTCATCTGGGAACCTTGCGCAACATGTATTGCAATTTTTATTTGGGTTGTCTTCCTCTAAATCTGTGAAAAAAAAAAAAGGTGACAGCGTGTTGGCTCTCTCAAGCAGACTGTGCAGTTGTATCCTGGTGCAGCAGTCTGACAACATGAGCGCAGCAACGGCATGCTGCACTTGTTGTTCTTGGGCTACTGCCTCCTCTTCTCTCTGTTTATTGGTGAATGGCAAACCAACTTTAAAGGTTTATACTGACAGTGTATTAGAGTGTGCAGATGCTGAGCTCGTTAGTCAATGGAATTTGGCTTTGTATCATCAGCTCAAATCAGCTACAAGTTTTTGCTGAATTATGTGATTACTTATTAATTAAATTCCCATCATTTACCCAATATTTATAGTGCATCTCTATTGCGCAATAGTGTAACATTTGACTTGTCAGTTTGATACAATGCGCAATTGAACAAGTCAAATTGTGCTCAAGGAAATTGCCATGGGTATATTTGATTTCTGAACATCATTTTAAAGTCTAAACAATTATTCAAAAAAATATTTCTATCCAATTTGAAACCATCATTTGCGTTAGTTTTAATATCATTTTAAATTAATGAACTTTTAACAGCAAACCTGCTTATTACTGTTTCTGCCTTTACATGAGGGTCAAACTCTTGTTGTTTAACTCAGGTCAAGTTAGTCAGAAACATATCAAGACACCGAAATCCAAACAGAAAAGTGTTTCGTTTGGGAACTAGTGACAAGTGTATTATTATAGCACTAAAGTAACTGGACAAAATAGCACTACCAGATAATAGCAAAATTGCTACAATTACATGGATAAATGGGGTTGGAAAACAAAGCAGCCCACATTACAGAGAACACTTTGTGTATTGTTGATGCTGTGATGCAATGGGTGTATTCTTGGACAGTGGGCTGTATTAAGTGCAATGGTTACCATTCAATGTAGGAAAAACAATGGGTCTGATTTCTGCAACTGTCTCAGCGTGCACACACACAAAAGCACACTGACACAAAGACACACACACACACTTACTTAGGTCATTTTGGGGAACATAACAAAGACTTGCAGTCATTTATTGAAGGTTTACACTTACCCAAGCACTCTTCACCTAACCCTGACCCTAACCTGAACCAACGACCCAAACGTTAGCTTTTAGGGGACAACTTTTGTCCCCTACTGGACAAGTTTGGTATTTGGTCTAAAATGTGTAATAACATTCAGACGATGTCTTGGATCATAAAATACGCTCGTTTTTGACAGATACATGGCACTACATTCTCAGCTACTGTTTTTGTCTCTGCATTACTTTACATGAACCTACATTCCAAGTATACACACTCTCACAGCAGGTGTTCAGTGTAGGACCACTTACTATATTATCATGGCGGCAAAGCAGCAGCCGGCAAAGCCTCCTGCTGTGACTCAATGTTTACAGTCCTATGAAATAAGCTGGGCATGGCCAACCTTCTGCTACCAGCAGACTGGAAAAACCCTGGCAGGGAGCACAGAGGCGTCTGGAGCAGCATGCAAATAATGAACTCACGTGAGCCCTGGTGACCTTTTAGTCATTGTGAACTTTAAACAGAAGCGCCTGCCGGCAGAAACACACACAGACCACTATTCTTAAAAAGCTCATTTCACCTGTGGGCATGACACCAAATACTCAGCTACAGTTTTAATGGACTGGAAAGAAAAAACATCATTAAAAAAACATCTTATTTTTCTTTTCAGAGCCAATCATGAATTGATCCTACAAATCCTCATTATTCTGTTACAATCCTTAGGTTTTTTCTGCTGCAGGCTGTAAAGACTAGTGACAATATTATCTGGAGAACATGAATTATCAATAAACAATAACAACTAGATGCAGCTGAACCTTTTTTTTTAAAACAGTCAGAGTTCAGTATAAACTTTCAAAATCGACGCTAAGTATTCACATTCTACTGGGATTTCAGGACAAAATATTTCACAGCGTTGCTTTCACTTCCACCTCACAGCTTTGGGTTCCATAAGGAAGGATTTCTGAATTTGAGATCAGGGGAACACCTTGATCACCCACCATCACAAACTTCAAATATTCAACCTTTGAATGACAAAATCAAAGTGCAGTTTGACAGGCTGGACAGATGACTACGCTTATATTTTGAGTGTTGTTCTTTTTCTGAAAGCAGACGGCGCTCACCTGCTTTGTACTGTTGCAGAAAAATCTCTAAATGAACCAATATTGAATTGGAACCCAATCAGAATATTAGTGGCACTACCCAGTCCTACCTCTGACATACAGATGACGGGAGACCCTTAGCAAAGCACAATGTCTGCAAACTAATATAAAAGCTACTGACAACACGACTGATGCCTTTGATAGTGCACCTGGACAGAAACAGAACATAGTAAGTTCACACATTAAATGGTAGGTAAGACAGCACTGGATGTATTATTTTGGAAAACCTGCCCATATTTGTTTAAGGAAAATGTTGGGTTTTGTTGTTTTAGTTTGTGGAGCCATGGCACAGCCTAATATTATCATAAGGATGCCACATATCTGTTTAAGAAATACCTGAGATTTCCATCAACATCTGTGAAAAAATATAAGACTGTCGAAGCACAAATAGGGGACATAAACAGGATGAAACCAACGGACAATAGCTGCAGTGAACCATTTTTGCCACCTCAGTTTGGTATACTTTATTTTAGATGAGGCCACACCATTCTACAAGGCTTAGTGCGCTGCGCTTTTGTACAGGAAGAGACGAAGAGTAAACAACACACACCCTGCGTGCATTTTTGCTAATACTAAAGGCTTAACACTATGTGCTATTGATTAATACCAGTTGCACGCAGACTTGGATTGAGTAACTCTTAGATTAGGCAGTCCATTCAACAGACTGTCAAACTGACAATTAACCATTCAACTGAGAAAATGTTAGTCAATCAAGGAAATACAAGCTTTCATCATGGTGTTGATGAGCGATATTGAAACAAATAATACTGATTCTTTATTAGATACATAATGTAAATAATATAGTGCCTCTTAAACAATTTTCCCTTCTATCCATTCTTGTGTTGTCTTTATGATTGGTTGCTTCCTCTTATAAAATGAACAAATTCATAAGGTGTTTGGTGTAATCTCTTTTTAATAACATTTTATAATTACAGACTGTCCTCTCTCTCTGCCACCCTACACTTACATTTTGAGCGTTGTTATTTTCCCAAAAAAGAGATGAAACATGCTCACTAAACAAAGTTTATGATGAATAACACTAATTGCATTTATTTTTCAAATTCTAAAAAGATATTGTAACATATCCTTATCTTAAATTCTCCCGGCTTCTAAAATCTTGCAGTAAAAAACAAAAAACCAAAACCAAAAAAAGGTAGTTGATAAAGATATGCACACGTCTTCGTTTACCAATTTTCTGATGTATCACATGTTTTGTACTCAAGCATGCTTCTCTTTAATGGATAGTCAGTATTAATAATTGCTGGCATTACTGTGGGTAGCACTGGTAATTATGTTTGAGGTCTTTATTAAATTTACCTTGTCTGGGTGAGCATGTGTGTGTGTGTATATGTGTGTGTTTAAAAGTATCAGATGGAGCGTTAATTGGTGTTGGGCTCTCGCTGGGTCAAGCCAGGCCTGAATTACAGTAGACTATGTCAGGTTGGGGCTAGGCTGACATTTTTGGCCATTGCAGGGGAACATGTCATTGCACATAGTAGCACTCAGCAACATCTCTTTGCTTTTGGTCCAAATGGACATTTCTTAAAGCTGAACTATTTACCTAAACAAAGAAAAATATTTGAAAATAAAAAAACATTAGCAATGTCTCAGATGTGTCTGCAGACATTTTTTGCTTATCGGCCACATAAGCAAAGTAGCTGACCATTTCAAGTTATACTGACATGCAAGACAGTGGCCCAAATAATCAACTGAATGAATCAATAAATTCTTCAAAACTCTTCAACATATGATAAACGGTCCTGCTAACTCCAGCCAACCTAAAAATAAACTGAGGTGATACAGCAATATACCATGCAAATTTACAGCAATTAATTGACAGCCTGGCCATGTTTCCATAGCAAACATACTACTGGAAGCTTTAGTGGCTTTTGTGGCAGCAGCACACGAACCTGCATCCACAAACAAGGGAGCAAAAGGTAAGGATGCAAAGCAGCCTGACATTGACCAGAAATGCAAAGCTGTGCAGTTCCCAGGTAACTGTTGGGCTCTGTGTCAGAGTAGTTACTATAATGACCATGTTTGTCGCATATCAAAGTTATATGGTGGTCAACCACAAAGGTTGAAACAGTTTAACAGGAAGTTTTAGGGATTTCCAGAGAAATCCATGAAATAAAAGCTATTTCATAAGAACATCTTAACATATAAGATAAACAGTCTGTTTCAAAAACATTTCTACATCTTCATGCATCATACCCAAACACATAAACACTTTTCGACCAGGGCTTGATGCCCATCAGAGGGTAAATAGCAGGCTGTGTTTGAGCTATCAAGCTTCACAAAGGTTGTACATATCCATTCAAACCAGGATTTCTATAGCCATATTCACATAAATGGGTGTTACCACCGCAAGCTGTTGTAACATAAAGCAATGCCATAAACAACTCCACGATCTATGGCTTTGTAATTACCATCAAGGTGAGTCAACATCTCTGGCAAGGACAGCCAAGAGTTCTGTTTATTGAACATTATCAGGTGTTATCTGTTCCAGGTCCATGCGGTCAGCTGCTGCTTCTGGAAGAATTCCTCAGCCATTGTAAAATGCCTTCGAAGGAAGATTACAATAAACATGAACTTTAATGCTACTGAACACAGAATCACAACTCTTCTGGATTACATCACAATGCCATCAGTGAACGCCACCTATGAGAGCTTCATCTTTGTTGATGACCAAACTTTTTTTTTCTAACAAATTTGTGTACTTAATCAGTTACCATGGGCAATAAAATTAAAATTAGCATAAAGACTTTTTGTTGTTGAGCACTTGCATCATCCCAGATATTTCTAACAATATAAAACTCATATTTTTTTCCATGTAACATTGCATCTCATTTTGTCTCCTGCTAACTTCAGGGTAACACCAGTCGGAGAGGAAGGAAAGGAATTCACTAAGCATGACTTAATAAAACTTGACCTAAACTTGAGTACAATACCTAGTTTGTGAACATTTCTGCCAAAGTCAGACAGACCTTGATCTGCAACAGTGGCTGTTTAACAATTAATTTTTTTAAAAATCCTGTCATGATCGCAGATTACTTCAGAATGTCATCAAACCATGTCTTTTGTTTTCATTGCTTTAAATGAGAAACCTCTGCTGGCAATTGTGCAATAACAATTGTGCATTTAAAATGGGGAATTTATTTACCATGGAGTTAAGAGTTAAATGTTGGCCTGCTGACAGGGTTTAAAGCAAACCTTTAACTCTTAAGTTCCATTACCCTTGTGAGCAACCCAGCTGATTCAATATTTGGACTTAAGATGACTCTCTTCAAGTTTTGTATACAGCCCTGGGCCTCTGACTGTTTTTCAAGTGAGTTTTATCACATGTTCTTATTTTGCATACCAGTGGTCAACAGGAACAGTTTTAATGGCCATTCCCGTAAATGTGCAATCACTCTGTCATTAAACACAATCTTTGGGAAAAAAAATGAGGACTTTCACCTCTGAAAATATGGACACCAAATTCTGCAGTCTGTCATCTCTTCAGTAGCTGGTAATGTTACACTTATTTATGATGACAAAGATCTGGTTGTGCATAAAATTCCTATACCTGATTATTAAGGTTGATAATATTCAGAAATATACTATAAATCAGTGACCTCAACACACTGAAATGAGTATGGCCTCTCATTTCAAGAAGCCATACTGATTATGTTCTATAAGACTTCTAAAGTTTGAAAAAATATATCATATTTTTATATTTTTTTTGTAATTTAATTCTCTACATTCATAATTCACAAAGTCATGCAGCATTGATTAAAAAACATTCTCTGTAAGAATAAGCTCAACTAACAGTATAAGTAGATACAAATTTTGAACATTCTGAGTAACATCACAAAATTATAGTGGACACAAATATCTCTCAAACAACAAAATAATATTAATTTACACAAAATATATGGTATCAAAGTGTTGCAGTTAGAAATCGCAAACAAATTGGACGGAAGAGGCTTAATAAACCCTGCAAAATTAGGCTTCACGGAAGTCTAAAGGAAGGAATACATTAAACCCTAACCTTTTCAACAGGATGCTCCCTGAGCATTTTACTACTGTTGTCATTATAGAGTGAGCTTCCATGAAAATTGACCCCAGAAATGCTGCAGTCGTGCCTGCTGTGGGAATTAGGAGCACTGCCATGTGACTGGTCAGATAAGGCTGGATGGCTGGATAATTCCATCGCTTGTGCGCCTGCCTGTGTGTGTGTGTGTGTGTGTGTGTGTGGTCACATGTGATAATCAAGAGTGGGAATGGCAATCAGCTTGAGGAATATTCAAAGCACCACACACAAGGAGCTGATATTGAAAAATAGCCAGTTAAAAGCCAACGATGCAACACTGTTTCAACATGGGATATTGTATGAAAATAAGACCAAAGAATACTGGTGATACATTAACCTTCAGTAAGAGATCATAATATTTTTTATGAATATGAATACAAAAGGAGGAGTCAGCCTAACTTCCTTGTAGGACCCTGGTACAAATGTGACACTGCCTTAGATGAATATATAACAGCCTTACAAAGCCTGGAATACAGGCTGACAAAGTTCAGCAGGTTGCTAACACAGAGAGCAAAGTGCACCAAGAAGGCCATCAGGAATGTCATCTTTGTGCTTCCCGATAAATGCTTACCCACATCTTACATAATTACACCAACACTAACACTGCATCAGTTACAACATAGCTTTACTCAACTTTGTTCTTTGTTTGATCTATACAGAATTAGTACTGCATGACCTAAAAGAACCGCAAAATGCTTAAAAGGCACATGATTTTAATTGGAGTCTAAATAACAGGCCTAGGAGACCTGTCAACCAATGGCTCCTCCTATTAAAAAATACACCCACGGGCAAAATTCTCACACTTAATGCAGCGACAGCAACCTGAAGCACATTTATTTGTTGTTCCACCAAATGCATCGACAACATAGCTAACGTTAGCTAACTCGTGTGTATAGTTTAGTAAGAGCAACTTGACAGCATCTAAGCACAAAAACTGACAACAAGCGGTGGCCTGTGTTACATGCCTTGGCTTGAAATCCGTCAGACGACGGCTAAAGCAAAAAGACTGGAGGCATTTCTCCCTGGTAACCTGGTGCGACCCAGCTACTTATCTGCCCGACTGTTAGCCAGCAGACATGTAAGCTAGTAGCAGCACAGACTCCAAGTTAGCTAGTTAAGATGACGAAAGCTAACGTTAAGCTAAGCGGCACACTGTAGTGTCAGCCAGCAGTTAACACATAGTTGAGGTTGTCTGGCCAATTGTTTAGCAAATCCTGTCATGCATCCATCTATTCTTGTTAGCCAACACTAGTCCGGCAATCAATGCTTTCGTATCTAAGGCGAGAACGTCACGCCAAGCACAGTCCAAAATTCTGTCATTTTTTCGTGACCTTGCTTATAAGCAAAGCTGCACGCCTTGTGAAATACTGGTCGGCACATTTTTCATATTGCTAGGAATAAGTACTCAATTCGGATTGGATCCATAAAACGAATATTTATTGAGTATTTGATCGCTGTGAAACGTTTTCCACGGCAGCACTGCGTTACTTGGTAGACTTAAGGGAAATGCGACTGCGGAAAATAAAGGCTTGGCTGTGATTAAACTTCACATATCATTTAAATCCGTGAGGCTTACCAATGTTTTACTATGCCGAATTAAATAGTTGATGTTGACGATACTGTGGAGATAGTGTTTTAAGCTTTTGCAGATGTCTACTTTATCTAATAATCACAGCAACTTAAACGTATACATTTTAACAAGTGGTCCGGACGTCCACCACTTCTATACCGGGCTAGCCTAAAAGCTGACAGTTAGCTAAGCTAGCGCAACTGAGGTGGATTTAGCCCGTTGCTTTTCATCTTACCTCTCTTGATGGCCTCGTCATACGACAGGAATCCTATCCTCGACTCTTTGGCCCCCATGCTCCCCTCATGTCATTGCGATGTGTGGAATTGAACGTTATAAACAGAGTTGATCAGGACTGCTTGTCGCCTTATCCGAATATTGTGAAATGGGTTCCTGGTGGTGTGTGTATGTGGTGAACGGGTGAATGTTTTCAGCGACGCCTCCATTCTGTCACATGATCAGACTGCACAGGTCAGTTGATCAAATCCCTCAAACACTTGTAAACAAAACCGATTTGATAGACAGGAACGCTACATTTTGACTTTCGTGACCACATATTGTTTTATTTCCGTTCTTGCAAATGATAAAAAGGCATTTTGGCTAAATATGCGCAGTCATTCGTAGAGACTGTATGTCTATGGCCATACCACGCTGCCTGTGTGTATGTATGTTTGCGACCGTGTGAAGTGTAGGTTGTAAAAAAAAAAAAGAACGAATAGCACCACCCTGTGGTAAACCTGGTAAACAGCACTAGTTTATATGCACCACGGCGACATCCAGTGGCAAGTTAGCCGGAAGCCAGGGAAGTACATTGTTGTGCACTAAATAGTTTTCATAATTTTATAATAGATTCAGTGGCTGTTTAATTCATATGCGAATGTGAACAGTTCAATTTTGGTGTAATCTGGACTGGTGGGTCAGGTGACTAGTCATCCATTTCAGCCATGTGTAATTAAAAAAATAAGCAATTTAAGCTTTGCTGGCCAATAGACGAGGTACCCTCCACTAAATGTTAAATATGTTTTAACGTGTTAAAATATGTTCACCGGAGTATCCATTTGTTTCAAATGTTCTGAATTCCCGCTCTGTTTTAACAGGTGCTTAGGTCTGGGAGTGGAGTTTGGCTCTGTGCGTAACACGGCTTTATCCGCGTCTACGTCACCGCGTTGATAAGGACAGGTAAACGCCCACAGCACGACACATTTAAAGCTGCATTAGTTGGGTTTACCAGCTTGGGGACACTACACAGGGGAGGCTATTGGCATGAATGTATCAGTGAATATGTTTCTACAAATGCGGCGTGTTTGTTTTTAGCGAAGTTAGAGAGTTTGTCCTTGAAGGCAGGTTGCATCATTTTTGTTTCCGGGATGACGCTGTGACGGGTATCTGCCTCTAGATGGGTCTCAAAATTCTGCTCTACTGGCCGAATATCATTGGTGAGAAATACTTGGCCGAATTTTATGACATTTTATTTTTCACTTATTTTATGAGCAGAAGCGTCATTTCGCCGTTGCACGACATCTGGGAACCTGTATGTAACTTTGCCCTTATCATAGATATACATAAATATACACAAAACTGCTGCCTTTAATACATTCGGATTAAGGTCACTATGATAATAGGCAGAACAATGAGGCCGAAATTTGTTATTGTGTGATACAATTATCTAATAAGCTACTGATCCTGGACAAGTGCTGTATGTCTGACACTAAATTCAAAGGTAAATTCACCCATCTGTTTGACCAAGTCATGTATTTGTGTCTTTCAGGATACGTTAGGATCGGCCTTTTGTTTGCTGCATGGGCTGCTCATGAGACACCAGCAGTATTTGTCGCTCTTTACTCAGTCTTCATAACTCTTGATGGTAAGGTATCTGCGTACCCTATTTGACGTGGGACGTATTTTGCTGATGGTTTTTTAGTGCTGCTATGACTTAATTCCATCATACAATCACTGTTGTATAAAGTTTATAGTTAACAATAAATCTATTTAAAAATAATAACATGAATAATGGCTGACATTGTTTTAATGCTGTTATTGACGCCTTTACCTTTGCGCACTGGATATTTTGACTTGTCAGAAAGAAAAGCTGAGAGGTAACAGATTCCATTAAGCTGCTTCACTTTCAGGGGTTATGTTATTCTTTGATGCTGACTCACTGTTGCATGACTTAATAAGACACCAAATATAGAACAGACTCATTGTTAATGTTGATTAGTGACAGCTGTGCTCTTTCTAGCATAATAAATACCACTGGTAGATGATGTTTTGCAAAAACTTCAGAGTGGATTATTAAAAGACACAGTAGTAGGCCACCACTGTTGTACTGAGGGCTTTTCAAACATGTAACCAAGATTAAACAACAATCATGGCTGTATTCCCTTTAGTTTGAACAGTTCTGGAGATCAGATACTGTGCATGCTGACTCAGTGGCATGCTTTACTATGGCACTTGAGTGGGATTAAGACATTCCAAATGTTATTAATTACACCTTTGCTTTATTTACCATGACAAGTGAAAAATAAATGTTAGCACTACTGTATGTATACAATGCAAGATTAATCTATCTTTACAACTCATTTTGAATAATGGCATGTAGTTTATAGTGTCTTCATGCCACTAAAACAATAAATGAATGTTGAAATGTGTAGAAAAATAAACAATATGATCATAAGGTACACACCAATTTTTAAGTTTTAGTGTAATGTGTTAAGTAGCTAACAGTTAACTCTGGTGAAGTGATTAAAGTGAGCATGAAATGAGTAAAGTTGCAGTGTGGCACCACACATGGTGGGGGCACTTCTACTTTTGTAGCCTGTAATGTTTTGGATTACTTGCTAAGTTAGATTACTTCCCTGGTGTTGTTGGTCTCTGCTAATGTGTCTGCTTTGCCACCTTGATGCCTGCTTTCAGCCTTGTTATGGCCTTGTCACGTGACCTAAAGGCAGCTTCTTTTGCTCCTGATAGAGCCCCTCACCTCTTCATTTATTCAGCCTTCTGGTTTAGGAATTACTGTACTGTCTTTGTTATCCCCACATCATCAATCATTTGTTCATGTATGGAGTCACTTGTTTTGTATTGGTGTAGTTCTACTGGGTGGCACCACCTCTGAACATGTGCTGGTCTGTGCAATTAAAAAGTCATTAAAAAGCTACTTTAGCTTAAACTGTTCACACCTGATGGTTTGGCCCTTTTTATTTTAAGAGTAGTGTTAAATTCAGTTGAGAAATTAAGTGTAATTAATCAAGCAACAACATACTATATAATATAAACAATGGACTTTGGCATTATCATTCACATTGAACAACCTAATCTCAAAAAGGTATAACTGTTGAAGTAATAATTGTCAATATTAATGGTAAGTGCACCTTGAGGATCAATAAATGATTTCCCTATCTCATAAAGATACAATACAAACCCATTGCTGCAAAAAAAAAAAAAAATCATAGCTGTTGCATTTAGGTACAGTTTGATCCACTTTGAAATCCCAAAGATGCCCTGTCAGGAGTAGTAGTTATTGTATGACAGGACATGGATGTTCTGTTTCCAACGTGTGATGATTTTTTTTGTGCAGGAGTGGACGGCTGGCTGGCGAGGAGGCTGGGTCAGACCTCCAAGTTTGGGGCATGGCTGGATGTCGTGGTAGATAACCTGGGTAGAGGCATGCTGTGGAGCCTTCTGTTTGAGGTCTGATGGCCACAGAACATTCAACACATTATGTAAACACACATTTACACAAAGTACTCAGATAAGCTGTGATGTTTTGCTGTATGTTGATTATCATATAAGACATCTTGACAAAACCTTTATCCCTGTTACACCAGCAGCCACCTGCACTGTTTACAGCAGTCAGGCTTGGAATAAAAACCTTGTGATTAAAAAACCTTGTACAGTCCTTAAAATCAGCAAAACAGCCATTGAATCACTTAACATTATCTGTGCAGTTTTACGCCTTCTTTATTTACCCGTGAATGTATTTATGCATGTTTGATGGAATACTTTGTGGGTGCACATGATGTTAATTTGTTTTTGCCTGATTATCTAAAAATATATTGTATTACAGTGGGGTTGGCTGGTGTCTGCGTTGGAATGGTGTGTGTTCGTGTGCAACCACAACAGCAGAGGTGATCACTGGAAGAGCAGCTTCAATAAAAGTCCTGGATTCATAAAATCCATCATGGCAAACGGTAACGAGTCACTGGTTGATGTTCATAAACTGTGCAGATTTGATTCCATCAAATCATGTAAACTGTGTGTGTCTGGTGCATGTCAGGGTTTCGGACACCTCTTGGCACATGGGTGGTGAGCGGGCTGCACTGCCTCCCTCTGTGGCTGTACGGGTGTCAGTGGGGTTTACTGGCCCACTGGTTGCATCTGCCTCCCTGGATCCAGGCTCTGGGAACTCTGATGCTGTCAGCAGGCCGCCTGCTAGCTCTGTCAGTGGAGGTGAAAATAACCTGTGATGGTCTTAAACAACACAGTGACAAATGTTGAAACTACTGAAGTAAATGCTGCATATATTTCTTTTTTGTTTGTACATGTAAAAGTCTGACAGCCAAACAACCCATTTGTCTCTGCAGACATGGTGTATATGGACACACATTGAATACCTCACCACTGATGAGGAGCAAGAAGAGAAAAAAGACTGAAAGTTATTCAGCAGAGTCGGCTTCTACTGTCTGTCTACCCTGGAATAATGCTGACCTCAGTCTATTACATTTACATGAACAAAGGCCTTATGGGATACATGTTTGTCTCCAAAGCAGGAAAGTTTAGTCATTGCAGTAGAAGAATCATTCATAATATAATTTTATAATAATAAACAAACATCAGAATAGTGCTCTGTTGTGGGGCCAGCGTTAAATGTTACTTTATAAGCCAGTTTCAGTGTCTTTCCTCAGGGTGTGAGACACATTTCCTCCTCAGCAATCTGCCATAAAAATATAATTTTTGTAATCCTGCCACATGGCAATGAGGTCAGTATAACTTTATAGAAGCAACTATCACCTTGCTGATGGGCTTGTTTGCTTATATAGGTCACGTAGAGGCATCAGTATGAAACTGAGACTGTGTAAAAACATGTTTGAAGTTCCTTGTAGTACATTTAAACCAGGGAACGAGTTGATTCTGTGCACAGCTGCTTATACAAGATCTTTCTCATCTCACCTTTGTTACTGACAGACTGGATTGTAAGAGGCAGTGAGGATTCAGATTCACTTGGTAAAGAAGTTCCTTTGATTTGGTGAACTTTTTAAAAAGGAACATGGATACTGGTCATTGGGAAGATGGTAGCAGGACCCATTGATCTTCTACCTAATCACAGACTGAAATCAACCTTTTCTGACACTGTTGTAGGATTGTCAGCAGACCAGTCAAAAAGAACGATAATGTCTGTACTCAACAACAGTTTCCATTAGAGATGAGAATATTTTAGGTCATTACCGTTTCTTTATTAAATGAAGCAGTTAAAGGGAGAGACTGATTGTACTTGTAGATTACACAATATGGTGATTATTGAACATGAAGTTTTTATGTGATGACAATCATGTTTCAAGTCTAAATAATACAAATTCTTTATGACCTGAATGGATTT
>JAPZDZ010000024.1:2126766-2147026 GCA_029783805.1 Acanthurus tennentii | reverse complement strand
GAACATGAAGTTTTTATGTGATGACAATCATGTTTCAAGTCTAAATAATACAAATTCTTTATGACCTGAATGGATTTTGTGCAGGAGTGGACGGCTGGCTGGCGAGGAGGCTGGGTCAGACCTCCAAGTTTTACATGAACTGTCTGTCTTTGAGGGATATTTTTATATTTTCTGATGTGTTAAAACGGCTATGTTGTAGTCTTTTTATTTATTTTTGCTTCTGTGCACAATATTTATTCCAGGTCAATATTTAAATCAGCTGTTTCGAAACTTAAGGTTGGGGCCTAAAATGGGTCAAAGGCTGGTTTTCATTGGGTCATTAACAGGGAAAAAAGTTGTTTTTTTGCCATGTTTGGCTGGTCTGTTAATATCATGCTGTATCCAGTCTTATTGTTTAGAGAGGAACTTCATACACTCAGCAATTTATTGCTGTGATTTACTTTTATAATACAATGAATAAATTTTATATATCATTTAAACTCATAGTTTGTTGTGCTTGTTTTCACTGGTGCCTCATGTATAAATGTAAAAGTTATGGCAATTAACTGTATACATTCATAAGTCTGGGTTTGATCGAGACACCGAATTTAGTTTTGGATCTTAAGCTGTCAAGGTTTAGGAACCTTTGGTTTAAATAAGTTTATACAATGAACCAATGCAATGAAAAGTGCCCTTTATATATTAAGTATATGATACAATCACAATATTTTTTTTACTCTTCAATTGCAAACAAATTTAGACTTGGAGAAAAGGGCAGCTATCCATCTGTGCAGTGTCAAAAATGAGCCAATTCTCTGCCATTTCTACACCTTCATACAAATTTTATTTGATTGAATATGCAACTTTTTTAAAAATACTGACAATTATCAATTTGTAGTTGATGGACAAGGAAAATATGTTTTATATTCTTTGAAAAATTACCTTTTTTTTAAAAAAAAAAAAGGGAGAAGGACTGTTTTACTGTTTTAGAGATCAAACTAACCTACTTGCCTGCTGGTCATTACTCAGCACTGGGCATTTCTGTTTATTCTGGAAGTGTTTGACACATAACCACTACTGAATAAAATGCTGAAAGACAGTCCAAGGCCCAAGCACATCCTTCCATATACTGTGGCGGTACAATATATCTTTTACTATAACTTCAACAGGTCATAATACTGACGGGTTGGTAGAGCACAAGGTCACTTCATCCCCCAACAAAGGAAGGAAACTAGGAGGCTTGTGATGGAAAATACATTTGCTATTCTGTACCATGGACTGCTCTTGTGTGTAAATAATATTTGTTCAGACATGTTTCATCAAATGGGATGTGAGTTAACTGTGATTTTAAGTGTGAGCACAAGAGAAAGATCCAGGTGGCTTTTGTGATCAATGATATAAGTTTTAATGTCATTTTTTCAGCTAACAGTGGAGTAGTAACAGGACAACAGTGAAACATCCCTTAATCACATTTGGTGTCAATCATCTGAGCTCTGAAACAGGTGTGTTGGAGAGATCACAGCTTTATTGAACATCCTTGTCCATATTTCCCTGCATAACCACACCCTCTGACCTTCCACCTCCTCCAGCACTGTAACTACAGTATTCCCTTTCAGATTTAAGCAGATCACAATGATGACCAGTACAGTCAGGTTAAACCTTGTCTGTTACATTCCATCAGTCAGCTGTTTCTCATAGCTATTTTGAAAAGATAAACACCATATTTTTCTTTTTCCTGTTGGCAAACAGAATGTGGCATCATGGCAAGGTATTGACAGTTAAACTGGAGCTTAAACAGAAAATACCTCAAAATCAGTGACAAAGATCCTTTTCTTACATTTTTATGGGTGCTACAGAGAAATCCCTTGCAGACGTTGCAGAAATTGCTCGCCAGTGGCTCCAAAACAGTAGCCCTAATAGACCAGGACGCAATTCAACAGGTGACGTGTGACCTTTGAGTAAATGCAGTCAGCGTAGCTGTAGGAGAGGACAAAATAAATCCTAAGATGACATCTTACAGTGCAGGAGTATCTGAGGCTGGATTTCCCCATTAAAAGTTTGCAGTTATTCACTTTGTTGGACAAGATATGATATTTAGTCATGAGTCCAACTCTGTTGTAATGTTTTGTTTCTGCAATTCCATCCTTGTATAGAACTAACACTGTAACATTCATTTCCATGTCTGCCCTGGAAAAACGTTCTCTGTTTCCAAGAAGGAGGGTGTGTCAGGAGGGAGGGAGTGCCTTATGAAGCCGAAGCACCTAGAGTGTAGCTGAGCGTCCTTTTAAGGGGGCTAAGGCTGGACCTCCTCAGCTAGAGCCACTCATATCACTGCTAGAGAGAGAGATGTCCGACAGCACTGAAGCAACAGCAAGGCAAAGCTAGTTTTCTTATTCACTTGAAAAAAACAGTGGGGTACTTCTCCAAGGCATCAGAGTTTCAGCAACATTGCAGATATTAGTGCCTAAATTCATTATAGCTGGACTCTTTTTCACATTTTCCATCAATGGGAGCATCCCAGAGCAAACTCTTTTCAGTTATTTCTATACAGAGCTACAAATGTCATGCTTGTCTCAGATCAGGCATGACCACAAAGCTGTGACTAATTACACTGCAATTATATAAAGGGTCAATTCACACAAATTATGAAACAAACTATTTCTCACTTATCACTGATGGTATTTAGGCATGCAGATAGTTTTAGTTTAACAGTACATTCTCTGACACTTTGAGCAGTGACAGTGAATTGAAGTTAACTTCTTGTATAAAAAATGGACAAAAGAGGCAACGGTAACATTTCCATTTAAGTGTGCAGATTACTCCAGTTGTTTGTGAAGGATTGAATTTTGGCTCCAAGGAACTTGCAATTATTCAACTAAAACTATCTACAGTGCTAGATACTACAATGGCAGTGGTGCCCAATCTGTGGACCTGTATAAAAACACAGGATGTTTAACTCTTCAAAAGCGTGAAAAAACTTTTCAAACAAAGAATCTGATAAGATACAATCTAACAAACTGAACAGGAAAGTATTACGTTTGTTGTCAGCTTATAATAAATAACGTGTTTTTGTCTTAGCTGGCTGGTAAATCTCAAGAAATGTCAGCAGAGAAATGCAAAAATTTATGCTTGAGGTCATTTGGACAGAGTGGCTATTCAACAAACTGTCCAGCAGAGAGCACTTGATTTCTACACTGTAAATGTCTACTTGGTCCCAATTCTGGATTACTTCTTTTTGTCGTTTTTGTGTAAATAGAATGTAACAAAAAAGCCACTGACAAAAGTCCTAGTAAGTACAAATGTGAACCACTGCACTACAGGTAAGTAAGATCTATTTTTCCTTTTTTTAAAACTGAATTTGTGTACTTTGATCCTTTGAAAGTTTTGCATTTTGACCAGAAGATGTCAATGAAGCATCAGACTGCTGGGAAACATTTAGCTTTAGACCATTTTAAATGACATGAGATATAACAAAGTGAACATCATTGCAATTGCATTGTGTAAGCACATAATTGATTGGTTGTTGCTGGATTATTTGGGCTATTGGTTCATTATAATTCAAGTCCAGCAACCTTGTAAGCAAATGAGGTGTGTTAAGCTCTGTAGCAGAACAACTGATGGAGTTTTGGACAGAAACAGTCACTAGGATGGAGCCTGACTGGAAAATGTAAAAAAAAAGAGGTCCACTAGAAAAAAAAAAAAATTTATAAATATTTGAAACTTTGCTTTAATGGGATATCTGACAGGTCGTGGTGGAGAGGAGAGACCAGATGCACAGGTAAACAGGCTGGCAACACACGCATTCATACATCAAACATACAATATTGGTCCCCATTGTAGTGCCCTTAAGGGTTTAATAGTTTATTTAGCACTTAAAAGTATGGGTCCGTCTACAGACAGATAACTGCAAGCTGGTGTAAGGCTGGTAATCATCAGTGGAGCACTTGGGCACCAAGAATTCTATCTGTGTACACATTCACACAAACACACAAAACACACACACAGCCCCGCCTTAAGATTAACAGCTAAAGGGAGGCTCATACACCTCTGTACATGTAGCATCTTCCTCTTCTCATTCCTGTCCATGTCCCTTGTTTTATAATTGTTGAGCATTTTCTTTAGGATTCATGGCTCACTCAGTAAGAAAAGCATTAACAATGGGCTACATAAACATACACTTTTGCATATAAATTATTGGCATTTTAATTATTCTAGGTCAGTACTAAGCTGGAAAAACACAAAATAAACTGAAAACAAGACCTGTGAAGCCTTTTTTGTGTATAACAATATACCCACTGGTTCAACACATTCCACTGTTAGTAATCTCTCTCCACCAAGCAGTTGAAAGAGGAGTTTTCTTAGGGTCCACTTTCATTTCTTTGCGAAGAAAAAAACAGCCTTCAGCTGAAACTTAGGTGTACAATCTGCTGTATCATTTTCTGTACAAGTGTCAAAAATATCTGACATTTTCCACCTTTTTTCTCCAAGTGATGACGTTGAAAGATGTGGGTTGAAACACGTTTTTCACAGATGCGTGTGGGGTCCAGATACTGTCATGTACATAGCCCTGGAGAAGATGGTTTTGATCTGTGATGAGTTTCATGGCATTCAGAGCTACACTGGTTCAAATACAAAAGCAAAATGGTCCTCCAAATCCAAACTAAAAAGAAAAAGGCGAGCGAGACAAGAGGAGAGGTCATTTGTCATCCTTACAGGAGGTTTCAGGTTGGTTTTTTTTTTAATCCCCCCCCTCAGTCATGTGTCCTCTTACTCTGGGAGAAATGCAACAGTCTGCACTGTGGGGTGAAGCTGCATCCAGTCTGGTGTTGCATCCTGGTGGTTCGTGTGGGTGTGTATGAGGTTTGATAACGGTGTCTTTTCTACTCTTTTTTTACAAACTCAACTCAGAAAGAAGTTGGGCTGGTATGGAAAATGCAAATAAAAAAAGAAAGCAGTGACTTTAAAATAAAGACAATATGAACACAAGGTACTCCATGTTTTGTCTGGTTAACTTCATTTCTTTTGCAAATTTACATCCATTCCTGCCGTTTAGGTCTGCAACATATTTTTATAAAAGTTGGGACAGGGGCAACTTTAGGTTGTAGTAAGGAGATAAAATAAGCAAACAAAGATGTGATTCAAAACGGATGAGGACAATGGTGATTGTAGTCATGATTTCGTATAAAACCTGCATCCAGGAAAGGCCTAGTTTTAAGGAGGACAGGTGGGCTGAGGATCTCCAGTTTGCCAACAAATGGAGGAGAAAATTACAGAAATTTTAAAAAATAATGTATCTCAATCAGAGATGGGGGGGTTTGGGTACTTCACCCTCTAATATATTATTGTAGAATAATATTAAATAATTACATAATTAAAAGATTAGAAAAGGAATCTGGAGGAATTTCAGTGTCAAAAGGCAATGGCACAATTCTTAACTGAGCCCCCACAATCTCAGATCCCTCAGATGGTACTGAATCAAAACTCCATTCATCTACAGCTGATTTAGCCACATGAGCTCAGGTTTACTTTGGCAAACCTTTGTCAAGCTCTACAATATATAGTTATATACACAAATGCTGGATAAAACTTGTGCTAAAGGAAAGCCCTATTTTCACTGTGGTCAGAACTGATGTCAGGATAGGCCATCTCACAGTAGACACGTGTACCGTGGTCAGACAAATCAGCACTCCAGGTCCTTTTTTGGAAGAAATGGATGCTTTGTGCTGTGAAACAAAGATGAAATAGGCCCATCCAGACCATCATTATATGGTATTTAAGCAGTGCCTTTGCCAGAAGTAACTTGCACCTCTGTAATGGCTCAATTAATACTGAAAGGTTCAAAAAGATACTGATTTAAAGATGGTATCTTTCCAGTGAGGCCCATGCAAAATTTCAACAAGACAATGCAAAACCACACTCTGCACACATTTCTAAGGCATAGCTGCAGAAGAAGAGGGCACAGGTGTAGGAGGGGCTGGCCTCCAGCCCTGAGCTGTTCCCAATTGGGAATGTGTGGCCCATTTCAAAAATGAAGATGCCACCGTGAAGACCATGAACTGTTACACACCTCAAGACTTGTCAATAAGAATGTAACAAAACACATGAAACACTTCAGTGTTTGGTGTCTTCAGTCTCCAAACTAATTTGGGGAAAAGAAATGCCGACATTACAAAGTGGTGAATGCTCCACTGTCCCAATTTTTTTGAAATATGATGCAAGAATCAATATCAAAATATGTGTTTTGAAAAACAAAAAACAATACAATATATGGGATAATACATCAAATAATGTGCTATTGTATTGTCTTCTATATAATACAGGTCAAGGATCATTTACAAATCCCTGTTTTCAATTTGAATTTTAATACAACATACCATCCCAACTTTTTCTGATTTGGGGTTGTATTCCATGACTGGGTGTGTGTGTATGTCTGTGTGTGTACTGCCAGCTGCAGTGACTCGAAAGCCAACTGATTTGCTGGAAATGCTTGAATTGACTGTGTATTACTCTTGTAAGTGTGTGCAATTGAAGCATCATATCTGGGCTTATCATGAGTCTTAACAGGCTAAAGCCCATGTGTCTTTGTTTTCTCTCTTCCCTCATAAACTCAGCCAAGACATGGACGGGTGGGGCCCAGGCTCTGGGCCAATAGGAAAGCTTGTACCACCTCCTGCGTCTGCTGTGGTGTAGTGTTGACGTCCTCCAGGGCATCTGCCACGGCAAACTGTCGGTCCCTCAGCCGGTTCCAGTTGGATAGTACGTTGTGGTATTCAAACACCTTTTCGTAATTTCCTACTGAGTTGTAGAGTTTGATCAAGCCTCTGTAGTCGTACTCCAGCCCGCTGTAACCTTCTCCAAACAGCTTCTTACCTGTGAGGACACAACATCACATACCATGTTTGTAACCGATCATTTTGATGACTAATCATTCGATTTAATTTGGTAAAACTACCAAACATTACACTGTTCTGTCTTATAAAATGTGAAATAAACTGCTTTTCTTTGTCCTACAAACTAGGAAGACAAAGGCTTGTATTTCTTGTTAAAAACAGACAAAGAAAAACAGTGACATCTAGCACGAGCAGCCCCTGCATCCCTTCCCAGAGTCTAACCAATAGCGATGGAGCGCAGGTAGAGCCTCTCTGCATCTTCATACTGGTTCATGTCGTAGTTGTAGAGGGAGGCCAGGTGACCCACAGAAAGAGCAACCTCATAGTCTTCATGGCCCAGAAGCTGCTCCTTGATCTGGATGGCTTTGATGTGCATCTCCTCCGCCTCCTGATTACCCATACACCCATCAAACCAGACACAAACACACACAAAGACACACATACAAAGGATTGCATATCAAAGCAAAGATATGAACGCAAAGCAGAAGATAGAACATTTTGAGTTTGTGTTTTGTGCTTTTCCGATGTGCAACACATTTGTTTCATTTTCTACAGTCACTGAGTATGTTTAAGCATAAACAGTAATGGGATTTTGGGTCATGTGAAAGTCATAACTGGGTAAAAAAGCAAAAGATGACACTTTACCACGATTCTGAGAGACCTGGTTGTGATTCTTGTAGGTTTTACATTTTATGTCAACTAATAATTTCTTAGAGCACCTTTAATGATGAAGACACAGATATGTTTCGCTTTCTAAAAGTCTGTTTTAAAATAGTGCAGAGTTAGCCTTGTGTTAGCTTTGAGATATCGGATGTGGTCTGAATTTATTTCACTGCTGAGGACAAACTCAACACAGGATTAAAGAAATTCACATTCAGATCTTAACTTCCAATTTGCCCACTTTCAATCTAATTTGTAAGTGGTAATGTAAACTATTGTTATAGACCATAACAAACCATTCATTAAAAATGAACATGAAAAGTGTTTTTTGAATTAGGAAAGTTTGTCACAGTCACAGTGAAGTTGACCGTAGCAGTATACAGAAATTTTAAGGTTTGTGTGTCATAAAGACACAAGAGAGGATGAAGTGGTTTACTGTTTAGACAAGCTGTCAACATTTGCATCTGAGATGACTAAGTAACTTTGCTGCAAGCTGACTGGCTGTTGAAACATAAGACGAGCGTTTTTGAAACAGCCACCAGCATTTGACATTCTGAATGTCCAGCAGCGTCCTTGAGTCAAACTGTCCGTTCACACTGCAGCAACATTTTATGACAACGTACCGTTTTTTTCTCTGTCCTTGCATTGATAATAAAGTGATCGTTGATGCCTTCAAGCAAAATGGCTTTTCTGTAAAAAACTAATATCTTGCTGCGATGTTCATGTTTCTAAAAACTTCTGCAATTTAATGTGTTCTGAGGTATAGTGCTTTAAAATTGACTGAAGTAATGAGGAAAAGAAACATTGTGTTAGACACGACCCTTCGGGCTCAAAGGACGGGAGGAGTCGGATTTGAAGTCATTTTTATTTTTACAGAAAACCTACATTATTACCACCAGAAATTAACCAGGAATTGTGTTACTTCTTTACCTGAATCAGATATCCCAAAGTCTCCGTCATCGTAGGCTAAACAATTCAAGAGTTTTTACTAAGCCTGTTTTCTGAAGCAGGATTCTCAGTCTGCTAATTTTTCTTGTATTTATGCTGAATTTCTGTGAAAACGAGGTTATTAACACAGCAGGCCATGATACAGATACTCTATCAGTATGTTATGCTGCGACAGTGCAATTGGCTTGTCTCTCATTATACATTAGATTATTTAATTGCCTGTTAGAAGCCAAGATACACATGGCAAGAAGCTCTGAGCTTGTTTGCCTCCTTCAAGTTGAGGTTCCAGTCAGAACAAAAATAATTTCAGTAAGTGCTGCTTCAAATGTGTGAATGCACACACACAAACACAAAAACACACACAAAAAGACACAGCGAGAGAGAGACAGACAGGGACACGTCACACACAGACCTTAAACTTCCTCATGGACTGGTAGAGCCGTCCCAGGTTGCCATAGTGTTTGGCTGTTTGGACATTGAACTCGCCAAAGGCCTTCTTGGCCAGCTGCAGTGAGGAGAGGTGAAGGTCGTGAGCTTCCTGCAGAAGGCGCTCTTCCGTCTCCTTATTGTGGCAGTCGATAGCGATTTCCTCGAGAATCAGAGCTGAGCAGATGATGAGGTACATATTAAACTTCTTATATGAATTACACAATGGATCTACAGCTATGTTTCAAATGTGAAATTCAACAGAAGCTCGCCTCACAATATGTCTCTGAAATATAAACATCACTTCACTGTTACTTTTTAATATCCCTTAAAGAGAAAACATGGTGTATTGCTACTGATGCTTTGCCAAAAAGGACTCTTTAATTCAACACACCAAGGGGAACATTTAATCAAAACACCCAACAAATGATCTTGCCTGAGAAAAAAAAAAGGTTGTTGATTGATCGGACACCTTTGTTAAAGTTGGCTCATAATTAGGTAAGTTTAAGGAATATAAGAACAATCTATCCTCAGAAAAAATAGCAGAATTATTATTGTTTACAAAAAAGTTTCATTAAAGGTGACAGTCACAGGACTGCATGCATAGTCAGCAGTAAAATATGTATTCAATGGCTGCCTCGTAGTTTTTTCAGAGCTTGTTTACTGTTGACTTTATATCTTCTAAATCTTACTTTTGAAGCACTGACTTGATTTGGGCTCTTCAGAGAAACTGTAAAGTTGCAACAGCTATGAAGACGGATACAAAGATATAAAAAGAACAAGTGAAATGGATTTTTCCATGGTCTTTGTTTTAAGACTGAGTGTCTGCCTCATGTTCCCCAGTGTAAGTTTCACAAACGCAGACAGAAGCCCAGCATCTCCAGGGATCTTGCCTTACCTTTGACCCTCTTGGAGGAGGCCAGGAGCAGATGGTCCTCAGGCAGAATGTGAGTTATGATATCTATGGCACGTTCTGCGTGGAATCTGAGGGACAAACACAGCAGATGACCCAAACATGTCACGTAACTCAGACTTGGCTAGAAACTGTACTTTATTCAGGATAAACTTTTCCAAGAACATGTTTTTCTGGAAGAACATTGTTTTGAAGCTCTGATCAGAGTTAGAGAGGTCAGAGCATTACACAATTTTGAATCAGGCCCTTTGTGTACAGGAAAGACTGTCACTTTATCACTGCAAAACACAAAAAACATTTTCCACTCAGCTACTTGCCATCTAAAATCTGTCTAAAAGGATCTATGCTTTATTATTTGAAATGGCCCCTACACAAAGCATGCAAACACATAATAAAAATATCAGTGAGAGACAGAATACACCATCACAGTAGTGAGTCATGGTCTTGTGCTTCACTTATAAGGAAACTCATGTCTAATGTAATTTGCTGGCTGGTCTAGAAATAGTTCAGTGTTTGTAAGATTCATTGTACTCACAGAGCGTTGTCAAATTTGCCAGAGCTGTACTGGTGCACATATGAGGAGTAGGCCAGGTCTTCATGGGCTGTGGCAACATGGATGTTCTTCCCCCCAAACACAGACTGTCGGATGTCCAGAGCTGTCTGGAATTTGTAAGGAAAGAAAGGATTTTTAATTGGATATGAATTACACAAGACATTAGTTTTAGTGAAAACAAGGACACTGACATACAGTAAGATGTGTACAATCTTCTGTTGCCAATCTCTCTACTTACCTGGTAAATAGCAACTGATTGGCATATGTTGTCTACATTTAATAAGTAAAATCCATAATCTAGCAGTGTGTCGGAGTATTTGGGATGCTTATGTCCAAAATGTTCTCTGTAAGACAGAAAACACTGAATCAGAATTCTTGATAACAAGAACAATAAAAATAAAGCTGAGTCCTTAAAAGACACAGCAGGTTACCTTGCTAGAAACACTGCATGTTTGATCAGCTGCTCTGCTTTTCTGAACTCTCTCTTCACGACGCAGGCCTGCGGCAGACAGACACGTCAAACTTCACACAACCATATCTGTTCAAGGAATTTCCTTACTAAGCACAACTGACTGCCGTGCAACCCAATAAAATATTTTAATGTGTTGTGTAAAAGAATACAGCTAACCTTAGAGGCTTGCCGTAGAACATCGACCACTACTTTGACAGGCAGCCCTGGAGTAATTTCCTTCATAGCCTCTATGCACCACCTGTATGCCTGGAAAATGTAAGGAAAAGATATTTAGGTTCCAAACTTCATGCATGTCTGCCTTAAGTTTTTCTTATCAACTGTGCTATGTTGTGGCACTGGTGGTCAGATACCAGTCATACCTCATCATAGTGGCTTTTGGCGAAGAGCAAGGCACAAAGCTCGCCATACAGTGCTGCCTTGTTGGCCTGGTGGCCATGTTTGGCTAGCTTGTCCATGTAAGACTGAGCAAGCTTGAAGGTCTCCTCCCCCAGGTGGTACTTACAGTTGCCATTGCGAACATGAAGCAGCCTGTGGAGGCAGGAGGGGAAACTTAATGACAATGTCAGGTGTGTCTGTCTAAATGATTTACTGAGTTGTAGGCATAAATACAGAACAGAGGAGAAGCCTCTCTGATTTAGTCATTATTTATTGTTATATGGTAACACAGTACACTGTCATATTTACATTGCAGTAAGAACTTAAATAGCAAAGCAGCAGCAAAAGTTTTTTAACCAGCTAAATCCAAACAGGTTGGTGCATTGTGCTGCTTCAAACAAGTTCTCATTCATTGACCTATTGTTTTGCTGATACTTTCCATAGTAGGCTGATCTAGTAAAATCTTTTTATTGACCATGTAATTGGGGGGAACAAAAAGAAAAAAAAAATCAGCCCTAACTTCAGTGTTTTTTATTCACCAGATCACTTCAGACTAAATTGCAACTACTTTAAATGACTGCAATCTGTTAAAATCAAGCTAATCTAATATAGTTTTTAAGTTTAACCACTGTGTAGAACACAGAGGTAATTTTATAACTAAAAACAACAAGATTTATAAGACTGTTGTGTAAACCTATTTTCTAATTCTGCACAAAGGGGTTGTAAAAAGGAATAATTGGTCTATATGACAAAATACAAACTGCCAGAGGTTTTAAGACTGACCTGACACAGCATTCTACAGCCCGGAAGCAGTGAAGCACCTCACTGTGGAGCGTGCACAGCTGCAGGCACGACAGAAACACTTTCTCTGCATCTCCATACCAGCCTGCGTCTGACAAGAATCCTCCTAAAATCAAAAGACATCAGATGAGTCAAACTTTATCCAAATCAAAGGGTAGAAATATTTAAGAACACTTAAGGTAACTTCAGTTGTATATTTTAGTAATGCAACAAGAAGAAGCAGCCATAATAAGCTGTTAGATGAAGAGCTGCAGGTGACTGGCAGCAACTTATATCCAACTTGTGTCATGTGATTGCTGAAATCTAATTGCGGTTTCTCTGTTCTGCAACTCTTTTACTTTATGAACAGACACTTTCAGTTCATTGTAGTGTTTAACATCTGACTATCTGTTAGTGCATAAAGCAAGACAACGGTGATGGGCCATGGTAATATGTGGATAAGAGGTGGAAAGTCATCTGCTAGTGTTTTTATTGAAGGTTGGTTCTTGTCTAAGTATTTCTTCTTTTACTGCTTCAGCTGATTCCTATTTTTGTTATTTTTGTTGATTCCTGGGTGTTATCCGCAGAGATTACTTTTTGGATTCAAGATATCATGAATGTAAGTTGAAAGAATGTTAGATCAGTTTAGATCAGATCAGATCAGAGAGTCTTGATGTTTAAAGCTAACCAATAGTACTTTTTCTTTTAATGACAGAATTATATACACAAATACTTTTATTCTAATTTTAAGTCTCATTCTCAGATGGGCAAGAAATGTAATCAGTTTCTGCCAGCACACACTACTGTAGAAAGATTGATGGAAAAGCAAATCCCTGTCACGCTGGGCTGAGGAGTGGAGACAAACCATGCCAAGCCAGGCCAGTACATGTGTATGTAAAAAGCTTAAAGATAGCTAATAAACTAGCAGTGCTAGCTGTGGAGCAGAGCTATGTATGTCTGCCACAGAGATCATGGTCATGCGTCATACTTGCCCACTGTTTTATATGTAATGCCAATGAAAACCTGTAACCCTCTTGCTGCTCACAGACTGCGCTGCATTTCTATTATGTGTCTATTACACTTAATACTGCGTCCATAGTTAATAAATGTTGTATAATTAGATGACATTAGATTGATTTTAAATTGTATGGACAGGTGGCTATGATCCAGCCAGTCTCTGATATCTGATGCTCAGCTGGATTGCAGCAAAGAGGAGTCTGTCCTATAAATGTCTCTCAGAAAATTCTGTCCCAATCTTACTTGGCAAGTGTGTGATTCCACTGACTCTCTCTTTTTGGAAAATGCAATTAAAAATTTGATGGCTTCTCTAAATCTAAAGCAAAAATTCACTCAAACTTGGAGAGCCTACAGGCTTAGTGCATGAGGTGTAAGACCTAAGTTTTCCTCAAGCTGCGAACACTTCAGTGAGCATAAAGAAAACTTTGCAATGAGGAGTGGACTGTCCTCAAATGTGTCCTTAGAAGTACATTGACAACACACTGTCCGGTCATATATCAGATACTTGGGATTGTTCCTGTCAGTTTTGATTACATCAAAGAATGGCCTCCACTTATTCCCCCATTGTTTCTGTGCTCCTGTTGCACACAGACTATCTCAAAGTATTTCTTTGAACCCATTTACCCAACCACCCCGTCATTTACCCAGCACAAAGCCAAACTGGATGGCCTTCTCTTTGACATGGGCATCAGACTCTGCGATGTAGGAGCAGCGGCGGCTAAAAGAGTTTGCCAGAACTGAGGCCACTTTGACACCATGGTCCATTAGGGCCTGAAAGCAGTGGTGCAAGAGATGTCTGTGTGGGGGAGAAAAGAATGCACCATGTCATTAAAAAGCACAGCTATTGGGTAATGATTCCTTCATGTTGAAATTAAGTCTTTACCAAGAAAGAAAATTCAGAACAGAGATCACAACATCTGGTTAATCAGTAAATAACAACGCTGACTCCTGCTATTGTTTTCATATTAAGCCTTTCAATTGAAATCAACAACACACAGATAAAAGTATAGAAAGACAATCAATAATGTACCTTAACCTCAAGGGTCCACTGTTGTGGACAGGGCTCTAACTTTTACCAGGCTCTTTTATACTGAAGCTGCATTTGCCTTGTGATGGCCCATCTCAGATGGTGTGAGGTTTTAGGCACAGTTTAGGCCCATTGTGTTCTTACCTTTTGTCTGAAGCCCGCAGTACTTTTGCAAACACCTCCAGCTCACAAAACTCTCCTCCCAGCTGGCAGAGGCGGCCCTGCTGGTAAAGCTGAGAGAAGTGGGGGGACAAGGTGAGATCAACAAACACCACAGTAATACAGACATAGACTCATCATCCGTTGGATGCCCTTTGTTGAGTCAATGTTATAAATGATCTACACCAAAAAGGGGCAGCAGGGGACAGGACAACTTAGCAGAAGAGTTTAGAATGTCTCTGTGACCACAATGGTGGAGTTCTTGTCCTGTTTTTTATTTCTACTATGGGTGTGTTTCAGGAGATGCTTTAAAATGCTGTCTGCTGTTCAGGAGCTGAAACTGAAAAATAATCTGCTGATGTCTAGCCCATCATCAAAATGCACTGAGCTGGAAGTTGTTATAATCAGTGGCTCTCAATGGTGGGGTCTATGGGGGACACTGCCAGTCTCAGTTGTGTCTATTCAACTGCAGCTGAGTGAAATCTAACTAAATGTCCGAGTGATGTGAGATCAAGTGAGAAATTGGTTCCTTTGGTCTAAGCAACAGACAAATACACTGGCTCACAAACTTCTAAGTTATCAATTGAGATGTTGCAGTCATTTGTCTGTGAGAGTTGGTGGCTGTGACAGAAAACACATTTTTCCAGTGCTGATATGACAACTTAACTTAACAGTCCTAAAGATAACTGAGTGTGTGTCACTGTTTTGTCATCATCGTATAGCAAATGAAGTTTGCACACCTGATCTTGTTAAAGGGTGTTTTATTGACCAGACAAATAGCATGGCTCTACAGATGGTACCGTTGGTTTGTTCTCAACTTTGGTTCAGAATGAAATTCAAAACTACTGAACCTTTTTCACATATGAACTCCATTCAGTGTTCTCAGAATCGGGCCAGGACATTGTGTGGTGTTGACCTTTCACACATGCAGCAAGCAGCCAGGTTCTGCCCATGTCAAACTTGCTCTTACACATGGTGTTACTGCATTGGGTTTAAGCAATTGGGTTTAAGGAAGAAAGTTGCTGCATTTTGGGTCTGTGTCCTTCAGCTCCATGAGAACATTTACACAACTACTTGCTCACTGTGACTTCTACAAACAATTATCTTCTCCATTCACACATATTTTCAGTCACACACATCTCAGCCAGTCGGCAACTGCAAAATTTAAGGTTAGCAATACAAGTGGGAAAGATGCTATTGATTGATTGCCACTATACTTTGTATGGTGCTCTCTTAAATTAGTTACATGTTTTCTTTTTTTTTATTTCTTTTATGTTTTCCCCAAATTTTATGTTTTACACTTAAATTTTTAGGATTTTAGGTTTTGCAGTTTCAGCAGGATGTGTCATCAGAAAGCATGTCTAATCCTTTGGTGGTTGAATTGATTTCAACAATTTAATAAGAAAATATTTAAAATTTAATAACTAACAATGAATTAACTGCAACACAATAAGAGGCAGCACAGCTTCCAAATGTACCATCAAAACGCAAAATGAGTTGGTCTAACAGTGTCTGCTCATGTTAGGGCAAAGCTCCTCAGTGTTTACAATGCTTGACCAGAGACACACAGCTTTTCTTTTTTTTTCCAGTAAAACATCTGATGATTACACATACAACAATGAAATCCTTGACAAAACTTGCGCCTTGCATCTAAGGATGTGGTTTAACCTTTTGAAAGTTTAAGCATTAAGCTTTTGCTGGTGCACTGCCTCTCTCTTTCACAGAGCATCTTTACTGCATGTGTGACACACTATAATGTTTTTTTCTCCAAAAAGTAAGTGTAACCATCTTACACTTCCAAAGTGAAAGGTACCACAGCAGTGCAGTACCATTGGCACTGGGTCAGAAAGATATTTTGATTTCACTTGGTCATCTGGAAGCAAACTGAGGATGTACAGTTAGTTCTCTTACTACAGCCAAGAGACTCAATAAGCATATACACTACAAAGTAGAGGCTTTTTTTTTTACACAACTGACAATTGCAAGTGACAATGCTACTTAAGTTCCATGACCACATTAACCAAATGCATGACTCTTTCTGCTTGATTCTATTGTTTATAGACTATAAACACAATTGCAGTTTAAACACATTAAATATACATAGCTCTTAACATATATATTGTATAGATTTTCATTATTTTCTCAAAATAAAGCTAACTTCTGCCTTTTCTTCAATAATAAAAATTACACAAATTGTGACTGAGCAGTAAGAACTAATATGGGAAAACTATATAAGGGTGTGTTGGTGTTGGGTCAAGGGGGATGCAAATTTAACCTCAGCAACCGGTGTACATCATATATAAGAATTAATCCCCCAAGCAGATCCCACCGTAAACAGCCTGCTATAGAAAGGTACAGTTATCCTGTGACTGGAACAACTGCCATATCAGTAAGCAAGCTGTATTTATTACCTAGTATTTCGAACATCCTGCTTATGGCTCAAGAGCAGGACTGTGCCCTGTATGGCATTTACCATAATGTCGTATGCAACAAAAAAAAGCCAAAAACAACAATGTTTAAACACATCGTTGTTTTGTGTTGACTATGTAATGTACGTTGAATACGCAGATCTGTTGTACCGAGTATGCATGCCTACTTTATGCTACTATTAAAAAAGTGACTCGAAACAAATACTGACAACAACATAGCCAAAAAACACTGTAACTCTAGTGTGCACCTGTTCCATGTCAACAATGACACATTTAATTTACAAGGTCTCTGATATAATTGACGTTGGCTACAGGATCAGTGCCTACTACGGCTCCTAATTCATTAAACGTGCATTGCAGACACGTACTAGCCACACTGAATTTAAGAAAATGTGTTGCAAGGTAAGCTGACGATTGGTAAGGAGGCCAAAAACATCATAGTTTTTTTGTCTTTAAGAGCAAGCGTTACGGCAACGTTATTGAAATTAAGCTAACGTTAGCAGTGTTAGCAGCTGATAACACGAACTCGTCCAGTCTAACGTTAGTGGCTGCCAGATATATCTGAGATAAATCTTACCTTGTAATAGACATCGAATTGTATATTTTCTGGGAGCGAGCGTATATCCCTTCTTGATCGGCTGTAGTTGTCCACCACAGCCGAAATAGCGGTGTTGTACAGTGTTTCTGGGATCCATTCGAGCTCCACAGCAGCCATGTTGTTTTCCCTCTCCAAAAAAAAACCCCAGCAGCTACAGCCCTCCCCAACTCTCCCTACATTCGCTACCTTACTGCGATTAAAGCTCTTCCTCTGCGAGTCCTCATATAACAATCACTCTAATTAGAGACTACAAATATTCGCACTAACATTAAGTTGACACTGCGGCTCTATTACCGCTGCTTCCTTTCCATTTTCTCCTTCATCTCCAATAATTCGTCGACCCTACAGTTCCGTGCCCCCGTCCCAACGCAAACATTCGCTGGCGCTGACGCAGTGACGTAATTGTGCAGTCGATGCAAAATAACCTTTTTACATACAAAGACCACGAGTTAAATTTTGTTCTGAGAGGTTCAGGGTGATGATTGATGATCAGCCCTTCTAATAAACAAGTTAAGATACTTTCTCTCAGTGTTAAGTCTCTAATGTTTGTTTTCATTTAAGGTTTCTTATTTGACATTGAACTGATAATTTACAGAACCTGAGCCCCAAAACACACCAAAAAGTGTTAAAACATGATAGTTTTTCACAGATCACGTAAAAATGCGTATGCACAACAAATGAGCCATTGCAAAAAGGCATTTCATATGTTTCAGTTTAGAACGTCACTTAATGTCACAATTAAGACTTAAGAAGTGCGAGTAATTTATTCTGAGGACAGCAGGACTAAAATTATGATAGTAGTAAACGTATTATACAAATGTTTGTTGACCTTTCTAAAAAGCATATTTACGGCTGTAGGTTTGTGTTTGAATTTGACATTTTATTTATCATTATATGAAATAACTGGCTTAAATGTAATAGTATCCATACAAAACCTAGCATTATCATAAATGCTTTGATATTGTTATGCAATTAGTGTTTCTTTATTTTTACAAAGATAAAAAAACAGAACAGTTTTAAAGCATAAAAAATACATAAACCCCGCTCTTTTCAACCACCATTTTCACGAAATGTGTACATTGCTGCTCTCAAAGGAAGGGCCATCATTTACACGCTCGTATCATATGTAGACTCAATGTAGTGCCACTTCAGAATCCGAAGAGGTGTCAATATTAATTTCACTTGGGATTTGTGTTCAGAGAGTGACGGTAAAGCATTTCAGTCGTAAATGGCTCAGCGCTGGAGCATATTGAGAGACTCACAAAAAAGCCTATTAACTTAAATCTCTTTGCATCAGCATTAGCCAAACTGTGCAAACTAAACAGACAGCCCAAAATAACAAAGCGTTCTCTCATTCCAGCCTTTCAACAGTGTACGAGGTGGTCGATTAAGTAATGACGTGACTATGTGTTGGCAGATTATTTTCTTCTTACGATTCAGCCTCATCATGACCTGTTAAGGCGTTAAGGGTTTGGAGACTCTCAATGCAAACTTTATATCCCAAATCAACCCATGGCCCTATGCTGAGCCCTGTAAGTCCTTCCCAATATGACCATCACAACCATCAAATTAAAGCTGGAGGTGTACCCCCTACTCTCGTTGTCACTGTTTCAGTTCATATCAAAAGTTCAGAGCTAAATCGATATACATCTGTTTCAAATACCCTCAGTCCACACTGTCTGCAAACATTCTCAATTATGACTGTAAACATTTCTGCGGCCCCTTTCACTCAAAGTCGACACTCCGGGTTGGGACCAACCTCTAGAGGGCAAGAGCTGCATTGGAGATGCCACGTCCACGTGCCAGAAGAAGATACACTTTGACGTCAACACGTTTGAGCATGCCTACTACGCTCGAACATAAACAAAGGCAGGACATTGCGCTACAATTAACTCAACTCTCCAGTTACATCATTTGCTAACAGTGACGAAAAATTGGAGTGCAGCATATTTCTGGAGCCATGGAAAACGCATTACTTGTGCGAGTGAGTGTTTTTACTGACCAAGGTGGCAGGAAATACATGGAAGATGTGACCGAGGTCATAGTAGAGCCCGAGCCGGGAGAAGACGAGTCGACGTCGGGTGAGCATGAAGACAGCAGTGGGGCAGACTGTACGGTCAGTTCCCTGAGTGGGGACTTGCATCCAGGACTAACTGGAGAAACCATGGGGACCCCTTGTGTTTCAGATGCACCACATGAATCTGTGCGAACGGAAGACCAGTGTATACCGGTGGAAACATCTTCACATGGAGGTCAGAGCCCGGCGCGAGCTCAGCGGAGCACGGCGAGTCGTTCCCGCCGCTCAGTTGCATTCTTCGCTGTGTTTGACGGGCACGGGGGTCGCGAGGCTGCGCAGTTTGCACGAGACTATTTGTGGGATTTCATGAAGAAGCAGCGGGGGTTCTGGTCGGACTGTGACCGGGAGGTCTGCTCCGCAATACGCAAAGGTTTTATAGCCTGCCATCACGCTATGTGGAAAAAGCTCCGTAAGTTCACCAAGCTCTTAATAAGTTATGTCAAAACCTTATTGACAGTCTGTAAGGTTAATGTTTGAGTAACACGGACATGAGGCAAAACCTCTAAAATTAACTTAATTAAATTTGACTGTCTCCGTGCATCCACTCTATTTTCTGAGTTCTGAGCTATTTGTTAATGGATCTTGGTGTAGTACTAGCTCAAATGAAAGCTCAAGTGAAAACATTATTAAAACAAAGTTTGTGAGGTTTTGCTCCTTTGGCTATATAGCTTTATATATCGTGTAAACGTAAATACCCAACCTAAATGTATGTATTTGCTGCAGGTTCGTTAATTAAACAGAAAATGTCAGGTAATATTGGAAGCATACGAAGTAATCCGAGTTAACAAATTTAGCAACGGTCAACGGGGTTTACTCCCAACAAAGCCGCCAACAGCTGACACCGACAACCAATTACTGATCCAGATGCATGTCCTAAGTATTTTCTGTAGTCGACCGGAATTGGAATTCGTCTGTATTTCATTATACTATAGCTGTCAAAAGTTCGGACACACTCTC
>JAPZDZ010000024.1:2053115-2100352 GCA_029783805.1 Acanthurus tennentii | reverse complement strand
TGATATTTGTTGTGTGCTGTACAAAACAGTACAGGTTTAAAGCACTTTATAAACTAAAACAATTTACTTACATTTTAGTGGGCCTAGTCTTAGTTCCAGAAATGTTTCTTCTAAAAACCTTTATAAATATAGCATGTGGCAGTAATTTATGTGTTATGTGTTTTCTGTTCTAACATTCAGAAATTGCCTATTTGGCCAAAATTAAGCCACATGCAGCAACAAACAGGTTTCAGCTTCCTTAAAGTGAGGAAAGTCACATTAGCAAGATCAGTTCTGTAAAAAGGTATGAGTCCAGTCATACACTCATGACTGATGAGATAGAAAACATTAGGCCAAGTGACCTCAAAAGCTGTTATAGATTGTCAACGAAAAAGTTATAGGTGATGACGGTGAGAGTGTCAGATTGAGGAACTAGCATAGATAACCCAGACCCAGTTTGCTTGAGAGAAACATCAGTTTAAATAAAGTAATAATGAAAAAAATAAAATAAAATAAATATTGTAAGGAGCACAAACAGGGGCAACAAATGCACAGCAACAGTAATTTGGTGTGACTGTGTCAAATTTAGTCAAAGGGCAAATTTAAATAGAAAATCAAAAGGTATGCAGTAAATGAAACGACACAGGTTAAAAACAAACAGCAGGCAACACAGAAAAGCTCCTTAAGTAGCTCCCAAAGACTAAACATTTAAAGTAAAGTGATGTGTGGTGGTGATGTGTTGCCTTGTTCTTGGTGTAGCATAACCAAGTGCTGTGTATTGAGATATGGGTGAATTGTTTGCAATAGTAGCATTCCTATATCTTGCCACTGGGAGGAGCTAGAGACCATAAAAAGTGTTTTTTGTTGTTGTTTGAAGGTATTTCTAATAACTTGCCATGCCAGACAGGAAAACGTTTTCAAACCTTGCACTAGATAGACCTGAATAGATCTCACTGCTAAGGAGCAGATGTCAGCGTCATCTGTTACAAAAGATCACTTCTAATCAATAGAGGTATTTGTCAAGTACTTGTTACATAGCCTCATCCTCGCAGAACTGTATCCTCTTTCAGTTAATGAGGGCGCTTCTGAGAGCGCACTCATAGACACTTTGTCTGCCTTTGTTTGTTATGCGTTTTTGTTCATGAATAATTCATGTCCACTGCAGCTCAGTTGTCACATCAGCTTACTGAGGGTCAAGTGGATTTAATTTATCATTGTGTCTTGGTCTGCTTCATAATTCTATATGTTCCGGTGAAAATGAACACACTTATTGTGAGAAACATAACACACGTAAGATTAAAATCATTTAAAAATCAAAAAACCTTTAATCAAGGCATACAGTCAAAATTAAAGTAAAAAAATAAACATAATGAAAATATACATTGATATGAAGTAAAAAAATCTGTATACTCATTTTTGTTCTACTTCCAATTATATGAACAGTTGTCAGGTGAGGATAAATGCTTTGGAGTTGAGACATATTTTGTTTAGGTACCTTGTACTTTTACTTGAAAAGCACATAAATCTCATTGTTAAAAAAATAACCCTCAACTATATAACTTTAATACGAGCCCTGAAGGTAAATATACTCTATTTAAAGAAAAAAGCAGTGTGTTGAACTGGTCGACAACCACACTGACACTTAGAGCCTGTTTGACACCAGCAAAAAATGCTACATGTGCAGAAAATACCTTGATAGGAAAACTTTGGTCAAGCTTTTTCCAGCCTTAGTATTTTAGTCTTAGTCTTTCTATAAATGTACCTTACACCCTCATTTTAGAGTTTTACATTTTTGATAAATGTAAATCATTTAATAAAAAAGCCATGTTTGGATTTCTCATCATTTTATATGAGACATTTTGAACTCCTGAACTATATCTCGACTATTATGTTCTACACTCAAGTTCCTGCCATGGTATCTCTGACACACTTTGCTTTGCTGTGATGAGTCAGTGTCATGTCAAGAGGGCACTTCATTCTCCATGAAGCCATGGCCCTTCACAGCTGTGTTCTGCTTTTGGCAGTTTTGCTTTTGCCTTTGGCATGTTTGCAAGGTTCTTGTTCAACCTGTATGTTAATGTGTCGTATGCGTTGATCATTGGTTTGATGTCTCTGCAATCCTTGTTTGCGTGCTATCCAGTTGCATTCTCAAAAAGCTGATGATACCACCATCCACACTGTGAAAGAGAGCTAAGACTTTGGACCTTGTTGTTTTCTCATTTTACCTTCCTTTTTGTCAGCCTGTGATGCCAGCCGAGGAGCGACTATAAGCTGTGGGATGTTTTTTTATTATTAATAGCCATGTAGGAGTCTTCTATCTCTCTCTCTATGCAGATGCATAAATATTTAATGTGCAGTCAGCTCTTAAAGATGAGGAGATGAGGAGATATGAAGGGCTAGGGTATTAATTGGAGCCCATTGAGACCTCGTTGGTGCCGCTGAGTCCCGTCTGGCTTGTGATGTGTGTGTTTGTGTGTATGTGGGCAACATAGAGAGAATAGGTCATCTCCAGGCGTCCCCGTTCAGTGTGTCTATTTGATGGCTATCAGCCCCTCTTACACAGCTGGCTGAGAGCAGGGGTCAAGGAGGTGAAGCTTAAGGGTCTGTTTGCTGCCCTCACATATACACAAAAACACATTCAAAAATAAACAGCATTATGTTTTGGCACTGTTTAAATTAAGTCCTATTATTTTTCCTGTGACATAAATCATGACAACATAAGCAGTAAAATTAGCGGTAACATCAATCTAACCCTGACTTTTGCTGTCCATAATGCTGAATTTTTAGGTTGATGTGGAGAAATTTTATGTATTTGTATTTACTAAGAAAGTCACTTCCCAGCAGTGGCATCTGTGCACTGCAGTCAGATGACTGCAAAAAGACTCAAGAGAATGCTGGGCATTAGCACACAGCTCAATACATTTCTTTTTTAAGATACATAGGCACTCAAAACATGTTCACACACACGCTTTCCCAGAGAGCATGCACCAGTGCTGTGGTTTTGTAGCGCTTTAGCCTCAACAGCCCCCCAGTTAATGCCCATTAAAAACGCAGCGGGCCCTGCCGTCTGGTCCCAGCCGTCAAAGGAAGGGACCAATCATACACTGGAAAAAGGAACTGATGGTTTATTTAAAAAAAATAAATAAAAGAGAGAGAGAGAGAAACATGGTTTTGCAGGGGTAAAAAGATGGTGGGGAATACAAGATGCTTTTAAAGGAGATTGAGATAAGGGCCATTAGGTGATGTCGCCTCACTGTCTGTGTGAAGACCCACCCAACACTGGCGCCTGGGCTCGGCAAGCACGTGTCAAATCAAAGTCAAGGCAGGCTGCAGGGTGAACACCCACCAGCACGAACTGTCCTCAGCAGCTCAGGGGCGTCTGGAGCACCAATCACACAGCTCCAGAAGTGCTGTTATTTCAAAGTGAGGCTGTTTTCTGTCTGTCTTTGGGAGCATATTAGATTCATGGGTCAATTTGCCCAGTGTAGCATAGCCCTCCTGATTTCTTTAGAGCTGAGGTGATGTTTTATATGAGTTTTTACTGTGGAAACTTTGGGGTTACTGGTGTTTTAAATAAGCAGAGACTTAAAGTTTCAGACTTTAAGTACACAGGTCAGATGTAGCCTCTGTCCTGCCAGAGAACACCACACTAGCAATTTGTGGCTGCCATTGTATTTGAAATACAAGTAAATATAAACTTTGAAACTGTGGAGATGATGTAAGAACAAACGTTGATCTGCAATGATTAATCTGTTGGGTATGAATCACCAAGGCAATTACTCTAAGTGTTCATTTTGTTGTTGTTTTTTTTTTAAGTAAAAAAATATTAGTCCCAATTTCCCAGAATTCCTATAATGGCTTATTTTGTCCCTCACAGCAGTCCAGTAGTCAAAGAAGAAGCTAATAGTGACCCATTTAAAAGATTTACATTTCTAGTAAGAACAATTTACTCGGGGATGAAATCAACAGACAGGGTTAACATGGTAGGTTTCTGACTTTTTATCTCTATCACCAGCCTCATTCTTAAATACTGTCAGAAGGTCTATGCAAATCTTATCTTTGTTATATGATAGTAACCACAAACTTTTTACAATGATATAACTTTGTTATATCGTGTCATCATGTGATGCCAACACTTATGTTCTTTATTTTTAATCAATTTGATTGACTTTCTGTTACATTTAAAGTCATCAATTGCTACGTTATCTTTTTTCAAGGAGTAATAATTTTAGAAGAGTGCATTTAAGTACATCAAAGTAGTACATTTATGTCAATAAATCATTGTGATCTGCAGTTCTCCCATACACACTGATTAGCTAAGGACAGTACAGCCAAATAGGTACGAGACATGAAAATGTCTTAAAACATTTAAACACGTGTTCAACTCATTGTAATAATATGAGGGTGGGGGTGGAAAAAAAAGAAGAGAAAGTCTAATCAGGTACTGTCTTCTCTGGGCAGCAGTCAGTGTTTTTGCGGCGTTCTGTTGTCACCACCAGTGTGGCTGGAATGTGTAGAGCAGCCGACAAGGGAAGAGTGGCAGGCCAGAGGTGGCAGGTGGCTTCTTGCCACCAGTCCTGGCGTGATGGTTGCTGTGATATTTTGAGGTTGAATAATTTACACCGCAACAACACGTCTCCCCTCGCCATTGCGAAATGTGGCTCCTGGCTGCATGTTTCATTAATGCCGTCGCCTCCAAACCCCTTCCATAATTCAACAGGCACTAGAGGTGCTGCAGTGTGTCGCCACACAGCTCACTGACACCAGGGACACGGGGAAGGAGATAGAGAGTGTCCGGATGCAGAAGAGGTGAAAGATGTGGAGATAGTGAGTGGGGGAAGAGAGGGGAAGTGTAAAAGTGCGAGAAAGACTACAGTTCAATGCTTCTATCTAGTTGTTTCACCACCCTGTCCCAATTGGCAGGAAGACCTGGTCCACTTCAGCGTGTCACTGGAAGAGGATGAGCATTAATCCTACCATGGCTAGAAAGGGCCATAAATTATTCATACTTTGTTGTGCCCTCTTATGTGCTAAATACTGCTCATTCCTATTTATGTTGCCCAGGCATCATAACTGTGACCCTTTGTGGTCTTATGCTATAGTGTTTAAGTGGAAGACAGAATGCTAATTCACTTTTAGTTGATAACTTATTTGTTTTTTAAGACAACCTGGGTAATATCTCATGTTTTAGAGATGCAGAACCTGTTCATGTGTACGTAACCAGTATTTTCTGATAACATTCGCATATTGCATGTTAAGCAATAGAGTAGAATATAATTTACAGTTCTTAACCTATCTGACATGTACAAAAGTTTCCAAACATGTACAAATATGTACGAAAGTTTTCTTAAATAACCACAACCTGCTGTTTTTATTTTCTTTTTAAGTTTACCCTTGAAATTATACAAAGCAGTGCTTAGTTGAGCATGAACTGTGGATTGACATTATATAACCCAGCCCAGTTTGCCCACTAAACACCAGGTTTCTGTCAGATGTTGTTCCTCAATTATTCATGAAGGAGCTCATGTCTGTAATTTTTGTGTCTGTAATTTCTGTGTTGGATGTCTAACACTCACATAGCTGAAAGCCTTTGCTAAAGGTGTTGGAAGATTTGTTGACTGCATACTAAAATGTTCTGCTGCTACCCTACTGCCATGAAGTTTGATTCTTTAGACAAGCCTTGTGATTTCCATACTGACTGAGGCAATAAAAATAGCACCTGTCGTGTAATGCCATTTACAAGTTTTGCAAACATTACTATTCATATGAACACATAAACATGATAATGTTAAGTGTATTTATTTTTGTGTTCTTAAAAGTTTAATGAGTTTTGATCAAGCCAATAATTGTTTGTACAGGGACATAATTTTACATCTTTACTCCTTCACAGTTGATTTGAAATGAAGCAGCCAAGATTTAGTTGAAGTCTACAAGTTCAGCTTGAACTCAATTGTTTAACAAAAATATTGCATTAACTGTTGGGAATTTCAAACATTATTACACACAGTCCCTTATTTTTTAGAGATTCAAATGCAATTGGATAAACTCACTTAATTGTAAATATGAGAATTCTCTTTAATAGTGGAAAGAAAATCTCTTGTAGGCTGCTTGAAGTCTGGCTCTCACAGACATTACCAGACACTGAGTTTCCTTTCTGAAGATGCTTTACCAGGCCTTTCCTGCAGCCTCCTTCAGTTGTTGCTTGTTGTGGGACCTTCTGCCCTCATATTGTGGGCAGGTAGTATAGCCCTGTGCAAGTCAGATTTTCATCACATACTACCTCTATCAGCAATCACCATTGACCCAGCTCCACTGAGAGCCATACATATCTGTGCCATAACCTGCCCCATGTGAAACATGTTTGAAGCGTGATGTGGTATGTGCCAGATCATGAGCTGTTATTTTCTTTCTTCATACTTTTCTCTTCTCATCATTCTGCTACAAGTTCATTTTGATTTCACCTGTCCAGAGAATTTTGTTCCATACCAGGGCCTTTTTTAGATGTTTTTTTGCAAAACCGAATCAGGCTCTCTTGCTCCTATGTGAAACTTGTATGATAGGTTTGTTTCATTTTTTCACTAAATGATGTCCTCCTTCACTGTGTAGACACCTCTTTGGACCTCATGCTGAGATTTCCAAGGACTAGTTGCCAAGTATAAATTCAACATTTGGAATCCACTCCAGACCTTTCATCTGTTTAATTTATCATGGAAAAAAGGAGGGCACAGGCCATACCTGGCCATAAAACTGCATGTCTGATAGTTGTCCAATTGAACTTCTGAGCTTCTGAAAAAGGAGGGACTATATCCAACAATACATGTTCGTCCTTAACAGTTGGTACATTATTTTGTTAAACCCATTGTATTAAAGCTGAAAGTCTACACATCCTGACACATCTTGATTCCTCCATTTCAAATCTATCATGGTGGTTTAAAGATCCAAAATGACAAAGAAAAAAGTGTCACTGCCCTATTACTTAAGTACCTAAGTATGAATGGTTAACAGTAACCTTGCCTATAGTGAGGAAGAAAAGGACCCTGTAAGGGCTGCATGCATTTGAGTTTACTAGTCAGTCCTGAACTCTTTAAGTCCAGACTGTTAACCTGTTGCCCCCAATTTGCAAGATTACATGAAGGGGTCTAATGCTTTTATAACAGTGTGACATTCACTTAAAAGAATGACTATGCCGACCCCTTCTAAAAATAGAAAAATAGAAATGACGGTATGCCCAGTCTAAACAGAACTTTTGTTATGTGCCAATTATGTGCTGGTCAAAATGAATGTCTGCCAGGTAGAACCCAAAGCCAGTAGTTGTCACCATTTTTCTAGTATTCCCCCCAGAACTAAAATAGGTTCACATTCCTCACCCCACAATTCAGATCAGTCATTGATAATGTCAAGGGAACCAATAATAAAATAAGATCCTAGTTGATTTTTAGTGAAATTAAGGCCAGCATAATAGCTTCTGAAAACTAAAAAAATACATATTTAGTTTAGTTTTATTCCATATTTCTCCCCTGGTCATCCACAACCCCACCTCTCTGTTTGAGAACCACAGCTGTAAGCCACAGATCAATGATTTTGTGTTATCATCTGATCTGCAGCTGTGGAGAGCAGGGCATTCTTTTTTTTACTCCAAAAAGTAGTTGACTTCTCGGTTTATTGGGATATTTTATTCTCACTCAGCAACAATAATCAATTCTTGTCAAAATGTCTCTTGTACCAGCAAAGTGTTTATGAAAGTATGTGAGAGCAATGTGAGCATAGTTAAAAGAGTAAAGTCTGCGATCATCTCACAAAATCTGTATGAATTAGCCTCGATCAGGTTTGACTGAACACCCAGCCAACTTGTCTAAGCTGGAGATGCTGCTTGACTACAGTAACAAAGCAACTGCTTTCTTACAAGGAATCTCTCCAGGAGTAACGGTAATCTTTCCCTCTTTAAATACCGTAAATATAATAATAATAATAATAATAATAATAATAATAATAATAATAATAATAATAATAAGTGTCAGCTCTGGGGAAGTATTTCAGCACTGTTTATGGTAAAGAATCTGCATCTGGATTTTTCTGTGCCTCTTGCTTTTGCAGCATGTCTGCTGCCTAGATGCTTACCCTCAATACTGTTTAATTCACATATTACAACTATAAATGGTCAATAATAACTACACCTCACATCCCCAGCTGTGTCTGCTAAAGATGCGTTCCCATGCTTTATTAAGACACTGTGCTAAAACCACAGATGAACAATTACTCTACAGCAATGTACACTGTAGATTAATGGATTTTTTTCTCCAATATTTGACTAATTGGCTATCCTGTGAAACATCAAGTGAAGATACAGACAGACCTGTCATCTAATCATCATCATTGTTATTACATTCATTCCATGAGGGGTGTTGTCATACGGAGCCAAGAGACCCAAACATGGAGAAGGGGCAGAAAGGGAATGTCTTGCAGACATTCCTCTTTGCATGTCATTTAACTCCTTTCCCTGAAAAAAAAATCCTATTACCAAGGCAGATAGTTAATGAGATTGGCATCTGGAGTGAATATCATATTTCCATTGCAGAGACTGCTGGGGCACCCAGGATTCCCTACTTTTTATTGAGCTCTTTGTCCTCATACATTACTGCAAATTAATTCTCATATCTCTGACATCAAAATTATAATTATGAACGCCCTTTGAAAAATGTGTTAATTGTTAGTTAATGGTAAAATTACCTTCACTACTGATGATAAAGAAAATGGCCGGGTAAATGCTGGCACTGTTAGATAGATTTTTTGCAGTTAAGATTTGGTTAACTGCAAGACACGATCAGTGGTTCTGTCCTGCTTAACTTTCGTCACCAACAGCCTTTTTCGTCTGTATTCGTTGCCTTGTGGAATCAGCTCCTTTCCAAGTGCAGCCTGGCAGATAATGGCTGTTTTGTTTAGCGGCAGATCTGCCTAAAGTACATAACATGAATTATTCATCTCCTGCTCAAGATTGTACTGGAAAGCAATTGCAGGACAAACACTTGCTGAGTTGAAGACGCACGTAAGGGAGGTCCTTGTCGATGTAACACTGCATATTTAGTAAATGTGCCATGTTTTATTGATGTAAACCTCCCGGCCTTGCTTGCTTTAGGAAGCACCGAACTGATGAAATCTTCCCCATGCTTCATTTCACCACTACGAGGAAATCACACTGGCATGCAAGAAACCATCAATGCACTCATACTTTTTCATTTACCTGTCATCCTTCATTGTTTTCCTCTGTACTGCACAAAACCTGCAGAGTAAATTTCTGTTTAACTTTATGTGGTGCATTGAGGAATTCTTGAGTTGACTGTTCATGCAAGTAAACAGAATAGGTGTCTGTTGGGGACAAGATGTCAGTGAATACTTCCCACTCTCATCTTTCCTCATCTGCCATTTTTGCATCTAACTCAGGCTTTACAAGTTGACACTATCATTCTGTTCAGAAGTTTTCTGCCGACGACAAGAAGAACTTCAAATTGACCCTTCTAACACATTTCCAATCCAGTGAAGCTGCTCTTGGATTGTGAAGCCATGCTTTTTCAAGGATATAATCTGCACAGCACAGACATGAGTGAGGCCATGCTAGGATGGGGGCTTTTAGATCAATGTGCCTCCCCTGAGAGCTGCTGACTTTTTGCACTATCAGTAGTACAGGAACAGTGATTTTATTGCAGAGGGGGTAAAAACACATCAGCTTTCTGCCTAGTGCAAGTAAAGCAAAGAAATCCAAGCTGATGAATCTGCAGGAACAAATGTGTGACTAAATGTTTCCTCTTCTTTGTTGCAAGCTTCATGTTTCAGAATTGGCAAGTTTCATAACATATTACAATGCCATGCATTCAAGTTACTTACATGACGTACAGTTTTCCATCTTAGGATTTAGACTTGCTGCTTTCTCTTGGCACACTGCTACATTTGGCTCTCTGTCACACAGCATTTCTATGGATGTGCTGTTTCTTTCCTTAAGCTTGTTTGTAAGTTGTATCTGTCTATGTTACAACCATTTCGAACCTTAGCTGCTTCACACTATTCCCAAATCATCGACCTGTTGCCCCTCTTGTCTTTTTAGTATGCTGATATTCTACATAATGTCCCAAATCATGTCCCGGTCTAGTTAGATAAATAACCAATGTAGTTAATTTATATATATATATATAATTTGAAGACCAGGCTGGGTTTGGATTAGGGGCTGAGGGAAGAAGGCGCTGCCAGGGACAAAGCCTGCTATGGTGGTGGGTGCCTGGGGCAGCACAGAAGGAGCGGACGGTGGGTAAATGGTCGGATAACTTGGTGTAAAAGTTGGGTAGTTGGGCAGGATGACAGCCATGACCGGAGTCACGTATGGGTTGATGCTCTGAGCCATTGGCTGCAGGTTGTGAAAGTTCTGTATATTCTGCAGATTCTGAATTGGCTCCATCTGAATTTGTTGCATGCCTGACAGGCTCTGAGCTGGCTGCATGATGCTGAAGTTGTAGCTGAACTGGGTTTGCTCATTTGTCCTCTCTGCTGTTTTCATGCTGTTGGTGACTTTTTGAGAATTTTAAGCAAACATCAAACAACTAATTTGACTTGCTGTGTGGTTAATTGTTAATAGAACTAATTTTGGATTAGCAAGAAGTTAAGCCAACAGGCACTGTCACAATGTTAATGGCCAAAGTCTTCGCACAATGGCCCTTCATAAACCTATGTATGACATCACAGAAATAGTGTCCATGTTTTCTACAGTTTTGATCTATATTTGCTGCTCTTTGTATGCTATGTTATAGGTTCATTCATAATTCTTATAACACGTTATTGGTTTCAGCTTTTTGAAGATAACCAAGGCCAACATCTGTATTTACAATATGCCTCCTGTGATTTTATTAGATGCTGGACAAACTACGTGATCGGTGGACCAACACTGGACTCTGGGGGAAGCTAGAGAGACAGAAAACTGTGATCACAGAGCCCCGTGGTGGTAGCAAAGGGGATTTTGACGAACTGCTTCAGACTTTTTATGATGCCATCAAATACTGTGAGGAAAGAGGTGAGACCGGGAAATGTCACACTGACGTGGAGTTGCTAATGTGTCTGATATATCACTTAAAAGTAGCCTGACTGGTGACTTTGTCCATAAATAAGTGCTTAACACCGATTTGATCAAGTGTAGTGCTCATTCAGTGCATCTAGCAATTAATGAATTAGTAACAAAGTGCTCTTTTTACCTTTACACCAGTGCAGACATCAATTTAATTTACCATAAAGTAATTGTTAGAATATAATAATTTTTGTTAAGAGTTCTACTGCATTTACTGTGTTAATGTAATGTGCGTGATTTCTTAATACAGATGGTGCACTACTGATTGCTGTATGTAGGGGTAAAGTAAGTGAAGGACTAGACTTCACAGATGACAATGCCAGGGCTGTGGTGACCATTGGAATTCCCTTCCCAAACATCAAGGACCTTCAGGTAAAGAGAATCTAAACAATCTGCAGCTATACCTTTCCTCCACTCATACAGCTGAAATTTTAGTGTAATCCAGAGGTTCACAGCCCTCTGGCCAAGGAACATTTGCTACTAGGCTACAAAGAAACAGTCTTATGGCAAAAAGAAACTGCTGATATGTTGATACTCATAATCACATGCTCCTCATAGCTGTTACAGATGAGTCAAAAATATGGTGAGCATACATAAATAAGCATCACTACCTTTCACTTCTGTTGAAACTCATCAGAACCTACAAGTTATTGTCATGTTTTCTCCTCTGAATCTAAACAAAAACGTCTGCACTGGCACAGCCATTGTTGGCTCTCTAGTCTATATTGTGTTGCATTACCCATGTTAGCCTAACGGTATCCTTCGGGTTAGACAGGGTTCAAATGCGGGGTTTGTGATTATGTTTGGGTTCGTATCAGATCTGGTCAGCTTTCAGTTTAGATATAGTAACAAAAGTAACAACAATTGCATGTGAATGATACAAACTCAGTGCTTCAGCTTAAAACTATGTCAGTCTTAGTGTGGTTTCAGACGTAAAAAACAGACTACAGGTTGGACTTGGTTACTACTCTCTCAGACTTGGTTGGATTCAGACAGAAACATGCAGCCCTAGCTGCACTAAAATCCATGTGCAGCAGTTTATTATAATGAGCATGAACAGTTCTCTGTACTTGTTCTTCTTTTCCTTCTTTTTTTCTTCTACTTAGTGTTTTAAAGCAGATCCCACCTACTGTCTGGAAGTAGGTAGATGCTGTGCTAGTAATGTCAACAAACAGGTCGCCTTTACATATGGCTGTAGGGATTGGCTAATTTTACCTTTTGAATAAGGCATCATGAAATATATTTTCTATTGTCAATGTTGTAAATATATCATACATTCCCTCCAGAGATTACACTTGATAAATCAATTTTTAAAGGTTCTTAAAAGTTTAAAGTTTTTATAATCATCACTATTATTGTGATACTTACTATTATAACAGTACCTTTACTTTAAGGTACTTTTGATATAATGTTTACAATTCTGAACATGTCTAGATAGATTTTAGAAGTGGCAGTTTTCAGTAGAAATGTTCAGCGAGGAGCCTACCACAAATGTGGCCATTGAAGAAAAAACTTAATTCACACTATATAACCAGCCTGCCATGACCACTATTATTAAACAGTACAAAATGTCTGTGAGATGCCTCTGTGTGAGTGGTGTTGAGAGGTCTGTTTTTTGTTTGTTTTTTTCCTGGTGAAATTGATTGATTTAATCAGTTGTTATGAAGCTACATCCAGGAGACTTGATCTGAGTTCTCATAAGTACTGAGAGCCAGGGGAATCCGCAAACCTTGCTCTATCCAAAGTCAAATAAATAAATAAATAAATCAAATCATAAATAATCATTTTCTGATGCTTTCTATATTGCTTTTTAATATGTAAAAAGGTATGTGGTTTAATGGCTGGCTTTGACCGGAAGCAGTGACTTCCCAGAGACTGTGCTCACAGTTGCATTTTATCAGCCAAGCTAAATGGCTGTTGTTATCCTCTACTTCCCCTCCTTGGCTTTATGCCAAACTTTTTAGGCCCTTTTTTTCACAGAAGACCTAATTTTCTTGCTCCCAAAGCTAAAATGTGCACATTTGAAAGGTTCGATTGCAGTAAAATCTAAAATGGAAAAGTTAATGAAATCATGGTCAAAATACTGTAAAAGCTCACCACTGAACGTGGAACCCTCTTTGACGACACCCCTACAAAATCAAGAGTATAACCCCTTTTTTGTAGATCAAAGCAGATTTCTTTAAAAAAGAATGTATAACTTTATTACTTTGGCAGCACTTTCCTTGTGTTTTTAAAACCGATATCATTACGACATTGGTGTCCAAGCAGTGCCTGTTAAATGTCCAGCCCTTAATTTTTTTTGCAGAGATTGAACATTTTTGATGCCATGATCACAAAAATAAATCTCACAGACATAGAACAGCTACAAACAAACCCACACCAAATAAGAACGTCTCTTATTGGTGATCCGTAAAAAAAAATCCCAAAGCGATGTTGCTGTGTCTGCCCCGTCCTTAGCAGACAAAGTTGACCTTTAAGTTTGACTCTCTCCCGCCTCCCACCTCTCCTCCCCTTTACTCCTCCACATCCCCCTGTCAGAGCACGACGAAGCTTTCACTAACCTGTTCTGTCAGGGTGGCACGATGTGTGGGTGATTGAAGTATCCCAGACCCTTCCTGCCTTTGCCAAAGCTGTCAGTTTCACCACTGTCACCACTGTCTCATGGCATTGCTTCTTCTTCATTTTATTTGTTTGTTTATTTTTACTCTCCATTTTGTACTTGCCCTGCTGTTTGCATATAAATAGATGGAATGCTGCAAAAAGGTCATATTGGAGCACCGACCGAGTAGCCTGTGGTTTGTCCTAATGAGACACCTTTTTTTTTTGGTTTTTTTTAATGATTCGATAACTTTTCGTTACATGCATTATTTTAACCACCAAAGACTAAAAAGGAAAGACTAAAGTGGCTGGCTGTTTATAAAAAAATTATCAAGTAGTTTTAAAAAAATGAAAATATATAGGATATACAGGGCAGGAATATCATAAAGTTGTAGTTTGCATTGCAACACATCCGTGATTTGTTTGTCATTACAATTTTTTTTTGTTTTGTTTTGGTTTTTTTTTTTAAATATAGACTGTCATAAAATGAATGTTTTAGATTAATCCTGCTGTGTCAAACTAGAAGAAAACATAAGATGAACAAATGGAGCAGTCCTCTCTGTACACCAAAGGGTTCATTGAGGAAGCCAAATCCAGTCATGGCAGTGGGGGAGTTAAAAAAAAGTGTAAAGACATTGTGCACTTGTGATGGCATGGTCTGTTTCCCACTGAAACAGATTTATATATTTATTATCTGCATGTGCTTTGTGTCTCAGAGACCTTACCAGCTGTGCTATGTCTTTTCATAAATGCAGCTGTTTTAGGATTGAGGTTGTTATTGATGACTGATGACACTTTGAGTTTTTGCCACTTTTAAATTCACACCAAAAACAAATTCTGACATTTAAATACACAACTGGTTACTGACTGGTGAAACAAACATGAGAGAGTTTTTGAAAAAGACCTACTACACGCATTTTAGAAACACACAAACTGCAAACATGGCAGACAAAACTGAGACTGAAGCTGAATCTTAAGCCTAATATTATTTTGTAATCGCAGACTGGGTCCGTTGAATATATGTATTACCTGTAATATTGATTGATGTTTATATATATAAGTCGGCCACAGAAGAACTGTGTGTCATCTGTATAAAAGTGGTATCAGAAACCCAGAATAAAAGAGAGAAATCTAACTTCTGCAGTATTGCTAAGGTTTTTTCCTGGATCCATACTGCCATCATAATATTGGTTATGGATCTGAAACTAGTGATAAGATCTGCTTTATCGTGATCCCAAATTTGATTTGAATATTTGTTCTATCTGGCTTTCAGTGGAGATTAAGACATACACTTATATTTCAAAGGTGTTATTTTATTTGGACTGTTGTGTTGGATTTGATTATTTTATAGAGGTTTTTGTGTCATTACCTGCTTAGACCAGCAGGCCATAGTCTTTACTGCAGTCTTCATTTTCTCTTTTATACATTTTTCTCAATCTTTTCTTTGTTTTTTTTTGTTTTTTTTTCTAAGCTTTACATTTGTCACCTTTTATTTTCTGTAGTTGTATTAACCCCCCCCCCTTCTCCCCTCTTTCAATAGCAGAGGCAATGTGGCCCCCAGAGAAGCCCTGGGGGGCTGTATAGGTCTCTATAGGCAGCCCCTATTATGCCACTTAGAGCATGGGAACACTGACACTAATAACTTTCAACTATAGCTGGTCCTTGTAGCATACTAGGCTAGCGCATGTAGGCTGCTGCACTCTGTCAAAGAGATATAAGGCTCCTCAAAGGTGTTGTCAGCCATTCTAGTCAAATTCACTTTTTGTCAAATTCAGTAAATATGTCTCTTCTCTCTGTGTGAACTAAATAAATATCCAGTGCAAATACACAGCCCTGCTCTGCAAACGGTAAAACAGTGGCTCAGACCAAAGAACACCAGCTGCACCCTGATCTCTGTTTCTCTGCTTCTTCTGGGTACTCTCCCTCTTTCATGTCCTTGTTCTCCAGCAATGGAGCTACACAATGGAGCTACAATGGAGCATTGTTTTTCTGTATTGTTTTTTTAAAGGAGCAGTGTGTTTGTTTTACTGTTGATGTTCAGTCGTCAGTTTACTCTGAAGTCTCTTGCCTTATAATTAATAGGTCAATGACACATACATGTGCACGCAGGTGGCATATGTAATGAGATATCCCCTTCTAAATAGTCTTTACTGTTACATGCAATAGCAATTCCACTGGAAACAAATTCAACATTTATTGTACAGAAAATTCCACTTGGTAACTATTTTTTCTGAAAAATGATACATGGCATTATGTGGATCCAAACTGATATTCAGTGATCTATACCAGGGACAAACCAAATTGGTGTGTTTTTACACTACTTGTTCAACTTCAAAAATTTGCTGAAAAATACCTGCAAAAATATTGCTGTTACAATATCAGATTCTCATTGCAAGATCATAGTTTTAGTACACCTAAAGAATTCCCATTGATGGTATTGTGAAGATGATATTGAAAATTTGAGGAAAAAAATGCTATCGGTTAAAGTCATCTTTACTTTGTTTGAGTGTGTGTTGTGTCTCATTTTTGGAATTAAATTACTCTCAAAATACAACTGCATCGATGAGGAGGGAAAGTTACCAGTGTTAGAGTTCCTAGCTGCCACCTACTATCACAAAACAAGAACAAAACTCTTACATGAAAAAGGTTTATATATAGGCGCTTTATTTCTCAGATCAAATGATTATACTTGTATTATTAACAACAAAATAATAATGTTTTTATTTATTTGATTTTCACAGTTATTGTCAATACAGGTTGTCTTCAAAACTCCTACCTATAAGAACACTTTTTTTTTTTTTTTTAGCACAACAGATCAGCTAATTTTGCTCACTGACCAACATTGTAGTATCATTATTTTACTTGCTTGTTGCTGTTTCTTTGCAGTGAGTTTATTCCTTTTCTTTCTTTCTTGTAAAGACAATATCAAAGGTTCTCTTTGTTACTGACAATGTATAATGCCATTCTGACCAATTGCTGCAAAGCAAATGTATGATTTAACTGATTGTGATTGTAAATGATAACTGGGTAGAACATCTCCCATGATGGTCAGTTGACTGTCTACACACAGACTGCATAAAGCATTGACGTCCTCACTGTGATATTACCCATAGGTTTCTTGCAAAGTAGCAACCTCTGGGATGGAAATATTAAGCCCACAGGAAAGGCTTGTTACAAAGGCAGATAGTCCCCATAAAGACCATTATTAAAATATTGAACTTTACAACAGAAAGAAATATGTTTATGCCCTCGTAAAAAGTCATGGTTTCTATAGCTAATATCTCTGTTTATGACATCTGATTGGGGCTTAATTTTAATGTAACTCACTCTAAATTGAAATAAGACTTTGCATATTTAAGTGTTTGACCATTTTGAGTGACAGCCGCCATTAGCTGTCTGCTTGGCCTCTCAGAGTCTCTGGCCTCACTCATCGATATCTTCTGAAGTATTTTACTTAAATCCTTTCTTATGAAAGTTCTGAAGGAAACGTTATGACAGATTCGTGAACATGTTCTGAAACCACTGAATTGTGTGCACTTGTGTCCTTAGATTGATGATCGCCAATCTTCTTGTAAATTGAAATGATTCTAGTTCGACCCATGCACATGGGCCATTATCAGAGACATTTCCCTGTTAGGAGTGCCATCACCTGTTCATCAGCTGGATGTCTGGAAACAGACCTTACCAAGACTGGTCTTGTAAAAAAAAAAAAAAGTTATTATTAACTTATTACAAATATTATAGGTGACAAAAATCTTGTTTTTGTTTAAATAAAATATTATGGAACTGTAGATTCTGTTTTTAGCCGGGAAGAAATTCCAAGCAAGAAAACATTGGTGACTGTCTTCGTTAAAAGTGCATACGTGATTTTAAGAAAAAATTGAATTTGAGATGAAGTTGATAAATTGATAGAAGTGTGTATCCTTTCCAGCTCCACCCTTTGATACAAATATGGCCAATGTTTGCCTGAAAAAAAAACAAGTTGGCCAAAACTATTCTACTAAACTTAAACCTTCAAAATGGGGGTCCACGTTAAATAAATGAGAGTACAGTAAGTAAGATTAGCTGTGGCAGAAAACTAGTGGCCAGCTGTCACTCCAAACAGCCACACCTTTTTGAGGAAAGTGCAATTTTTGCAACAGATGTTTTCTGCATTGTTTTACTTTTTTGCCACAGAGGCTGCTGCTTGTACATGAAGATTTAACCAGCTGTATCACAAAAAACATATACATGGCTAGTATGATATAGCATCCCTGCTTTTTTCTCTACAGGTTAATATTATACTTTCAAGTGTAATTATTTTTTTTCCAGTTTAAGTAGAGGCCATCATTACTTTGGCTAAAGTAATGGCCCTCTGCTGCATTAGGCTGTGGAAAAGCCTGCATTCCTGAGTTTTTTTTTCTTTTTACTTCTCACTTCAACAGTAATCATTTGTTTGGGTTCACTTTTCTTTTAACACATTTTCACCTCCATGAATGCTTCATATTAACACCTCATCATATCTACATCATGTCTCTTACTGAAACTGGTGACCTTAGTGCACTCAGACACACACATGCATGCCATGTTCTTTCATTGTCACTTCCATGCACTAGTGCTAACATGTGCACATTCTCTTAAGAGCACACATGGACCCAGACATATTAATTCATTCATTCTATGCCACACTCACACGGCAGCACCCCATTGCTAAGATAAGAGGTATAAGCCCAGCTTCTCTCCATGTAAACTGCTTCTGCACTTCAGATGCTGGCACAGCCTGCATTCCCAGACAGGCATAACTCTCAGACACTAAAGCCTAAGCACACAGCATGGCATTTTACTGGCCTGTTGTGTTATTGTGACATAGATCAAAGGTTGAACTTGAAAAGTCCTCTGCAGAGAAAGCCCTGCCAAAGGTGGTATTACATTTATGTTGGGTTTTCCATTGGCATGTTTTACAGTCAACAGTCACGTCCTGCGTGAGTAAGTTGAACAATAAGTTGCTTTAACAAGCAATAAAAAGACACTTACAACTGATAAGGCATCTCTCTCAGTTTATTGAAGGGCTCAGCCAACCTTGTGCTGCTGCCTTTAATTAACTACAACCACAAGAGCATTTTAATTCTGAGGACTGAAAGCATGTAAAATGGATGGATAAAGGGGATTTAGTAGGAATGTTGAAGAGTTCATGGAAATCATCATAGAGAGATACTGATGGACGCTCCAGGCACAGTCCAAACTCCATACATATGGCTATATCATCCAAAGTTTTTTTTTCAATTAGAAAGAAGCCAAAGATTTGGTCAGGAACTGTCTCATCAATGGGAAGACTTTGAATTTAACATTACATTCAATGCTAGCTTTATGTCTGAGACAGTTTAGTTGCTCTGCATATAATTTCACTGGATTTCAAGTCAAAGCACCCTTGAGACTGAAGTAGTTCTTAAAAAAACAACAACAACAACAAAAAACTTTTCTCGAGAATAAAACCTTACCCAGGTTGTTCAGCTTTGTTCCATCTTGATCTTCTTTACTAGTCACTATATATGCTTTTTACAACAGTAGGCCTCTCATATAGTCAAAATCTAGCAACTTGACTTTCCTGTTTCATTGATGCACCAAACAAAGTTTACTTTCCAGTGGAACATAAAATAGAAAGGATCAAAGACTAAGAACGGTTCTGTGTGTAGCCTTGGTGTGAGCTGATCCATAAGCTTCATGGAAAGCAATGTGATAGTCTGATGCCCTTGTGAATGTGTGCTTGTGCACACATTCACACACACGTAGAGACAGTCTTCAAGACAAGCCACTCAGCTGTCAGCTCAGCCTTATGTGGCAGATGAGGCGCTCAGCAATCTCAGTGACAGGCACAAGATGTCCCGGACTGCCAGGGGCGTGCACACTGACACTGACGCGCACACACACACACACAGCCTGTGTAAAATGTAGCTCAAACAGATGCGCTCAGCTGCGAATCATGCCTAGTGGTCAAATATATGTTTTTAGGGATGAACAGGTAGCTGCAGAGGACAAGGCCAAAGTAAGCGAGTGATCTCTTGACATTTTAACTAATCCCTTCTAGCTTGTGGTTTCTTGCACATTTGCGAGATTTGCTAGCAGCCAGAATTGGCTTTTTCACATATGCAACCTGTCATGTTAGATTGGACAATGACATGGTGCAGACCAGGGATGTGATGACTCGAACGCTGGAATGGACTGTGATTGGATTCAGATGACACCACCAGCTTAAGGCTACTGGCCTTTCTATTCAGGCTGTAGGTTTAGAAGTAGATTCTTTAACTGCTCTGGTGTCTCATACATTGGCAAACATCTCACCATGAACCCAGCAGCATTTAAAAGACTTCCTGTGAAATGACTGTTAGACTTATCTGCCAGTCATCTGACAGCCTGCACTACTATTGTATCTACAAAGATAAACTTGTGATTTTAAAGCCTAGGCCTACATTATTTTTAAAAGTTCTCCAGTGTCAGTGTAAAGATTTTCAGTAATGGCAGGTGTTGCTCAGAGTTTTTCATGTTTCATAAGGGAGGTGTCGTTAGTCATAATCCAACTTTGGGACGACATTTAGGATTTCCTGTGACTCTGCTTGTTTGTTTATGTACACAAGCCCAGACAGGCCACAGTGGCATTGCGTGATGCGCGTGAGGGAACAGGCTGTACCTGCCACGGCCCCGTGTTTGGTGGCTCAGGGCAAACACACGGTACCTGTCAAAAGCAGTTAAAGCCCCGTTCAGCAGCCTGCCCTGCATGGCATCCCGTCAGACGCCAGCTGAACTTTTCACTTGTCAATTCTGAAAGGTTAGCGCTAAAATCAGCAGCGACAGATGCAAATGGATGGGTGCTTTTTTGGCATTTTTGTGAAGAGATGCTTCACGTCACCTCTACCACCTTGTTTGCCCACTCCTACCTTCACTGCTCTGTCTGTCTCTGGCCTCTCTTTAGCCCCTCTGTTCCCCTTTCATAACTCATCTGTCTATGAACGGTGGTATAACTGACCCCATCAGATACCCAATAGTATTTTTCGGTGTTAAGTTTGCCACAGATCCATCGCCCTCTGAGTTGTTCCCTTCATATCCAAGATTAATCCATTAATTTCTCCATCATTAGGCATGCACAAAACCCTCTCTCCCATGTGCCGCAACAGTGTTTAGTGTTTTAGCTCATGTTTAGTAATTCTGGTAGAAGGGTATCTATTTTTTTTAAAACAGTTTTTTGTGCAATTTTTTAATACTGTACATTGAAGAGGGAAGTGACTGGTGCCTACAATACTTTTATATGCTTCTCAAGACCACCAGGTTTGCCTGAGATTCATTTAAATACCTCAAACTCCTCATCCCTTTTTTGGTATCTTTGAAAAATATTTAAACCAAAAAATAGAGTAAGTAGCTGAAAAAGACCTCTTAATGCTTCTGCCATCCTGTTTTGACCATTTAGTCCAAAACCAGATGAGCAACTAATATAACATTTCTGATTGATGATTTGTAAATAATGCTGTATCACAAAAATTAAAAGCTCTCCTTCTATATTAACAGCTGCTAAAAAGGTATCCCAGCTTGAGTGATGCCTTATAAATAATGTCATTTTTATTTTTCTTATCTATTCGTCTCTTTCAGTAAATTTTCTCTTTTTTTACTGGTTCTAAGTACTTTCAATTCTAACTTAATGAACACACAAACTGACTACAGTGTGTGAGTGGGAATTTAAGCTAATCCAATATTAAAACTATATAATAATATTATACTAAAACATGGCATTATTCATTTTTCAGTAAATAATTTTAATCCTACTCTTGTTATTTAGTAATGTCTTAAAAAAAAGGATGATAATGTTGTTTGGAATAATAAGGATAGGTCTGGATTTAAAGGATGGTTCTCACCCCAGACTTAAATATTTACCTGCTGTTTACATGGTGTCTAATAATTTTTGTGATGATATATGGACTAAAGAGCAGGGAGATGACCTCAGAAACCACCCTGATGAATGCACGATAACTGAAACAAGTGGATTACAAAGAGTGCACTTAAAAAGACCTGTAATGTGTTTTTGATCATGAATCAGAACACCATTCACAGACATCATCATCGTTTTCTGATTTTGATTAACTGGTCTGTGGTTTCAGGTGGAACTGAAGATGAAGTATAATGACCAACACTGTAAGTCAAGAGGCCTTCTCTCAGGTCATCGCTGGTATGAGATTCAGGCCTACAGAGCTCTAAACCAGGCCCTGGGAAGGTAAATCTGTTTGCTACAGTGTGTTATGTGTTTTAATTTTGTGTTCTCTATCTCTCACACTTAAATATCACACATTAATTCACAGGTGCATTCGACACAGGAACGACTGGGGTGCACTTATTCTGGTGGATGACCGTTACAATTCTAATCCCAATAAATACATCACAGGTACTCAGCAATGTTGTGTGTGAGCTTCATCACAATCAACAGCATCTCACTTTGAACACTAGATGGCAATGGTTATCCACTGAAAAACTGCTGGTTGTCTTTGATCTGTGTGTGTGTGTGTGTGTGTGTGTGTGTGTGTGTGTGTGTGTGTGTGTGTGTGTGTGTGCCTGGGTGTGCCTGGGTGTGTGTATTTGTTTGCGTCTTCTCAGGTCTGTCCAAATGGGTCCGCCAGCTTGTCCAGCATCATGACACCTTCAGCAATGCCATGCAGTCTTTGGTAGCATTCACTCAGGTGCAGCATAAGGTGGAGGCAGCCTCTGCTGTCAGTGACACTCAGAACCCCAGCTCTACTGTGTCCTCCCCAAATAGTCACGTGCCAGTAACTGTAAAGCAACAGGGTCCATCCAAGGCCTTAGGACCGCAGACACCCAGCTCATGTGTCAAATCCCCTGATCCCCAGGTGGACACAAGCCCCCAGATCTTTCGTTTTTCATCTCATACACACTTGAAATCTGAACAAAATAAAAAATCAGGTGAGGCAAATTGCTCAATTAATGTTTTTGTCCTGTAAGCTAAATAAATATATATGTATTTTATATCTTTCAAGTCTCATCCAAAGACAGACTTTAGTATTTTGGAATGATAATTTTAATAAACTAGTCACTACCCCGGGAAAAATTAAGGCTATCTGTCAAATTCCTCTTTAGCCTTTTTCCTGTGTTTTTACTTTTCTTGCCAAATAATTAAACTTGAAATATAACTGAAGGGAGGCAGAGAGAGAGTTAGCAACCATTACTGTACGAAAGTTTTCAAAAAGAACAAATGCACTAAATAAGTCTGATTTATTGTGATTGGCATTACCACCACGTATGACTGAGAGAATTTAAAGAGACCAAAATGATTCAAGATTCAATACTTTACCATTTTAAGTATTTCGTTATGTTAAAGCAATTGTCAGTTTTGTCAGCAGTATGTATTGTCACCGGTATATCCAGCACCTGAAAACCAATAAAATTTGACTAGAAACTTCATACAGAAACACGTAAATACTCTGCCTTGACACTGTTTTACCTCAATTTCTTTCTTAAGTAGAGAAAAACACAGCTCTGTTATGTCAACATTAGCATCTGTTCTCATTCTGTTTAAGTGACGATAGTGATATGTTAATGTTAATTCTGTATCTTAAGATTTTGAGACTTTATAATTTCCAATGTCTTTTTTGGTGCTCTGAGCATGACATCATCGCAAGAGTAAATGCTGAGGCGAAGTGTTTGCATATCGTCTTGGAGAGCACCAATTGTCTTGGGGTCATCACAAGGTTGAGCTGTTAGTTGAATTTGTTTTGGTAGATAGGGGTGGTAGTGGGGCAGCGTGAGCACCCCTCATAGTTGGGGGTGGATGTTGGGGGTGGGGGCCATGGGATCAGTTGAGTGGCTTGCCTCATTACTGTAAGGTCTTTTGCGTGCCTGAGTGGCGCTGGAGCGAGCTGATGAGCAGATGTTGGACTGTTGCTTTTAATTAAATCCCCTTGACCTTTGTTTGGGTTATATTGAGCGTGAGCCCACAGTCATAGCTTTTTTTTTATTAACAGTCTAGAACAGACACGGTACTCTACATACCAGCCTCATTTCATGGTGAAACCCAGAAGCTTCTTAGTGATTTTTAGTGTGTATGCTCCTTTGTCATTGTCAGACTGCACTGAAATGCTATTATCAGGATAGTAAATATCTCTCCATTTTCATTCCTTATTGCAGACTTTTTGAGTACAACACAGAGTCCCCCAGCAAAGCCCCCAACACATCAGAAAAGAACAGCGCAACGTCTCTACCACATTTTTACCTCCAGCCCTGTCAGCAACTCCTTCAAGAAACCAATCTTTAAAGAGAGAACTCCCAGTTACTCCAGTCAGCACTTTGAAACATCTAATAATTCTGAGCAGATTGAGAAACAGCAGACCTCCTCTCCACAAAGGAAGACTGAGGTGGCTTGTCTTGAAGAAGGGACTCCAGGCAGTTGTAGTGAAATCAAAGTGGAACCACACAATCTGGCTCTGGAGCCCTCCACGGTAACAAGCCCTCCTGGATGTAAAAGTGAACCACCATTAACAGATAATTCAGATGAAGATGAAGAGGAGGAGGACCAGACCATTTTCTTCACTCCAGAACTTTTTGAGGAAGAGGAAAAGGAAGGTAGCCCACAGAGAAAGATAAAGGCAGAATCTCCACCAAAGATGGAGCGCTCTACCCTGTTGTTGGCAGGACTTCAGGGCTCTGAGAACATAGAAGAACATAATGCCATTTTAGTCAGTAAGGAGAGTACAGAGGTGTCACAGGGACAAAACGAAGAAATCATAGAACAGAAGCAAGGTGAGGAGGGGCAGCAGGTGGATACTCAGAGCAGGCAGACACACAGTAGGCTTTGCAGGCTGTCCAGGTCCAAGCAGACAGGTCCCTCCACTTCACCAGGTAACTAACAAGCTGAGAACAAGATATAATGAATAAAACAATATGTTCTGTATGCAAATATCATGTTCAATGCCATTATAGTGAAAAAAGACCCACCAAATACGAGCAGTAGTTTTTGTAACTACTATGCTGCCTTGCCTGTTTCACAGGTCAACTTGCAGATTTCCTAAACACTAGGTTACAGAAGTATCCAAGTATGTAACTGCTGCTTCAGACAGCTAGAGCACACACTTTTCCCATGCTCACAGTAGATGATAAGCTTCAGCCGTCTCAGATCAGGTTCTCATGGGGTGTGACAGCACATCTTATTAAGGTCATTAGAGCCTGTTCTCAGTTAAGACACATAACCAAGCGACAATATTGAAACTGCAGAGCTGATTGAATGTGCAATTTAACAAATCATTAAAATACATAGCCAACATTTTTTTTTCTGTCTAGTAGGTAATTATTTGGTTCTATTTCAATGATGTGTCTCTAGATAATGGGTTAGGAGTGTTGATCTTCTAGGCATGCCTAAATCAACCTAAAGGACAGGTCTTTATTTTTTCAATTTAAATTCCAGCTCTGTAAATATTTGCTGTAAACTCAAATGGTGGATTCACATCTTGTGGTGCAAGTGTCTCTGTTAATTCTGTCAAGAATCCTGTTAATTAAAATTAAGCATTTCATTAATATTTTTCTCATCTTTTACCTTGAAATGTTTTGATTGATTCAACCCCATGTTTCTCAATGGCCCAACCTGTGGCCTATTTTCCCATTGTTGAGTGTAACCTTACCTATGGAGGGGTATTTGTGTCGATAACTCACCTCCTGTCAGGTCACTGTGTTGCTCACCTCGCCAGCTTTCTTGTACCCGGCAAACTCACTTGTCCCCCATGGGAGGTGTATTCATCGGTCTGGTCAGCTAGCCCATGCTTCATGAACCTAAGGCTGCTGTGGCAACTTACCAGTGCAGCAGCAGTAGAGTAACTGAGATAGTAAATCCCCATTAACTTTAATAGAATGAATGTTTAAGTAGCACAAATGAAAATACCTTTTTCTCACAACTGCAGTTTGTCTGCGCAATTAAGACAAAATAGTAAAATGGCAGACAGGGACAAATAAAACATGATATTCTAAACATGTTCATAATAGTTGGCCAGCTGTTTATCTCATTAAAGGTATACAAAATATGAAACACACCTCTCAGCCTGAAACAATGCAGTTCAAACACAGTGCAGTTCAAAACAGAAAAAAACTACAAATGTTCCCATATCGTTTTTCCTAACCAGTTTTAGTCCAGAATCATCAGAAGCGTTTCTGATGCTGGTGTCAGTATTTGGAACAACCCTACAAACCACTAGATTTTAAACTAGATATTAAACATTGGACATTAAACTAGATATGAGTGTCTGCCTCACATAGCAAGCGCTGCCCATACTATGCTATCTGTTTAAGTATGTTTACCAATAAATAACACATACAATCACTCTAAATACATAAAACTAAGTGAATGGGATCACCATTCATTTCAAGTGTAGTTTTTGTATTTGTAGTCCTTAGGTGTTATTTCATTTCTGTATAATACACAGAAATTTAGATCTTTACCTCTTCTTATGTTCTTTATTCATGGGAAACAACAGTGATTATTTGTGACCTATAAATGTGCAATACAGTCGTCTGTGTAATCAGTAGTTAAATGGCCATATTTGATTGTCTGAGGAACTGAGGTCATTTAATCAAGCCAATGCTAAATGCACAATCATCAAACTGGCTAAGTTGAAGAGAGACAGAAAAATGAGATTAAACATGATTACACTGATGTGATTTGTCTCATTACTGCTCAAACTTCACCAATGTGTGATTTGTGCAGACAAACAGAGCAGACAAGTGTTCCATTAAAGCCTTTCTTTGCTCATCAACTGCCTCCCAAGACCCTTGTGTATGTAATCGTGCATGACCACTCGTTAACATCATCAAAACACAGCGCACAGAGAAGCCAACAAATGTGTGTTAAAAGCACTTAATAGGGAGCCCACATTACTGAAAGACTCAGTAATGGCTGTGAATGACTGTGTTTTCTCCCATTAGACTAATTCATCCTTTCCCCCAACCCCAAATCATTAAACCTACACGAAGATGACGTTTTATTTAAAAAATAGACCAGAGTAGTGAAAATCACTAAGTGGAAAGGTAACAAAAAATCCATCCGTCCAAATTCATAGAACGCCCATGGGCTTGAGCTTTGTGCCTGAATTAATTCTGTCATTGGTTAAAGATCAGCAGTCCTTTTGCATAAAATGACTAATCAAACGTTGAGAGAGAAATAAAAATTTAACTTCTGTCACATTTTTTTAAGTGCTTTGTCTGAGAGAATTAGACTGACTACCTTAATAATTATAGTCCAACCAAATTATTTAAAACAATGTTTTCCATCCAGGAGTTTTTCTATACCAGTTAGTGCTACAGCAGTTATCAGTAGGGATGTGAGAAGAATGTGTAGTCGCGTCAGTTGATATGAAAAAATGAAAAATTAAAAAAATCCATAAAAAGATATGTATATATATTCACATATTTGTGTCTGGGAGAAAAACAGGTTTACACAATAGTGGTAGGTTGCAATTTAACTCAAAATCATGGGGACAGAGGTTATAAACTTTGGAGTTTTTTCTAGTTCCGTGTTATTGCAGCTTGTCTCAATGTGCCATCATAAAACAGTATAAACCCTAAAACTGCTCCACTAGGCCCCTCTGGACCTTTTACCACAGTCTCTCCAGTACCTGGCATCACAGCACTTTGCATGTTGTCAGTATTTTAGTGCTAATGGCCGGTCAGTCATGTAAATGAGAAATTAACACGGGGGGTCCAGTGAAATGATTTAGCCTGACCTAACTTTACTGCAGTGTACGAGTGCGCATCCTTGGTTAATACAAACATGAAAAAGGTCAATCCATTGTTTGCCTCATAATCTTGTAAAATCACTGCTTTTAAGGGTTATAAAATCCTGCTTTAAAAAGGTTACAAATGGCTGTACAGTGTTCCATATGTTGTGCATCGAAGCTCAAAACACTTTTTTTCCTGTCTTTGATGCTACCCAATGGAAATTTAGGGAATGAACACCAGTGACACTAATCACTGTTCCAACAAAAGTTCTATTAATTCTAGCTCAGAAAAGCATGTTTGCCAAATTGATCTATTTTCCAACAATGTGACATTGACAGGTGAAGACTATAAAGTCAAGAATGTAGGGAAAGTCAGTCTTCAGCAGACTGAGACCAGGAGCAGCCAGAGGAGGACGGACAAGGCAGCAGCTCATGAGTTAAAGGTAATAATCCCAGATTTGAAAAGCAGACCATCCTTAGCCAGTCTGGTCAGAGTACACGGCTCAAAAAAAGACAGAGTTCAAAGGGATTTCTGTCAAGCACATCTTTTGCCTGAGGCTCAAAGCAATAGCTTGTTTACCTGCCAACAGACACAACAAATCTTGAAACCAAGAATAAACGGCAGAGTGACCAAATCAGAGAAGCCTTTTGTGGATGTGAGGGAACACAAAGCTCCCAAAAAATTCCCTACTACACCTGATATTTCCACAAGAGCTCACTTTGACATTTTGACACCCAAAAGAGAAGACATAGGTGGTCTACAGGAAGCTGGGGCAGCAGAACAGAGATCCTCTGGTCAAGCATTGGACGGTTCAGGATGTCCGCCCAGCAGCCAAAAAGGTAAACTAATCCCCATGAATGTTTAAATCCAAGGTTGTACAGTAAGAACAACCATTGCCAGTATATGCCAGTGTTAATTAACATGCTATCAGTGTTACTTCTGAAGACATTTGAATACAGCAGTTTACAATACATTATAAAAGGAGCAGTTTGACTAGACAGGAGCATGGCATTAATGCTCGTTTGTCTTCTGTTATTAGAGAGAGCAATGAAGTTAGTAGTTGTAACCAACTGGTGAAACAAGTTCCTTTAGCATTTGCATTGCAGGATCAACGCTCCTCTCCTGTTAAACTGGTGACCAAGTGCCCAAGGACACTGTACACCATTAAGGTCTCAGGGCCTTGGGTGCTGAGCCTCCCTCTAATTAATCTTATCAATATTTCCAATAACAGACAACATGTTAATATAATCTACAGTTACATGAATAGCAGAGTTCAATTATGTGTAAATACATTTGTGCTCATTTTTGTAGAGGCCAAGTGTACTTAATGATAGAGAATTAAGATTTGGCTCAGTGGAAGTTAATAAAGATTTGCCCTCATGTCCTTTTTCCTACCTCCAGTAGTTTTTACATCACTTGAATTTAGTAGTCTCTTCCTTTGACTGAGACTGCAAGGAATAACGGTTTCTGTACTACTATTTTCCTATGCTCCTTTTTTTTTATAAGTTTGGGAGTTATGGAGACTCTGAATTTTGGTTTGGGTTGTTTTCTTGTGGGTTTGCATCTCTCATAATCAGCTGTGGTTTTTGTAGTTTGATAATTGTGAGGCTCCCTCTATAAATACCTACTAGGTGACAATTAGCTTCACCTATACTCCAATAGTCAGTGGTATTTTAAGTTTATTTACCTTACTCCTTGTTTCATGTAAAATCAGTGACCCTGCCCTATATTTTATTTTAAAACCTTTATTTTAAAATGGCAACATATGTCCTACCATATTTCTGCCATGAATTTATTGAGACCCAAAGATGCAGTAAAGTTTCTGTAGCATATTTATACTTGTAAACTTAATCATAATTTTACTTCTTTCAACAAAGTTATAAAAGTACAAAGATCTTGCAAGCAAAAACACAGGAGATTTACCAAGAACACTCCGAAAAGAAAGGTAAGTGTCAAGTTCCAAAGCAGAAGGACACAACATGCATTGTAGAATAAATAAAAGCATGACACAGATAGATAAATATTGACACAGATCAGTGCTCTCGAACACCTGCAGTGATGGTTTTTTATAAAGTCTGTTTTCTCTGTGTGCAGCACACAGAAGCACATAAAGCAAACACAGTGGATGGTAATGACTCATATCACCACATCCTGTGTGAACACAGTATGAAAATCAAAAGGTCTGACAGAGAAAAAAAGCTCTCTGCTGTAAACAGCTATTAAAATATGGTCGCAGAGCAGCACAAAAACAGCAAGACTACTAAAAAGTTTTGCTCTAAAAGCTTGCAGGTTCATGGGGAAATATTTTTCCATTTGTGGGCAGTGTCTGAGTCATGAATCAGCTTTAATCCTGACTGACATGTATTAAAATGTTTTCCATAACTCTTTAAAGATGTTTCTTAGCAGGCATCTCTGATGACTGAATGATTTTTAATTCAATTTACAGAGTGTCACAGTTCAGAAGCCATGCTCTCTAGGACTCTACTGTTCTATGTGTGAGAAAGAACTACTTCCTGTGGCACAAGGTAATTTCCCTGTTTCAGTTTACTTTACACAGCTAAATAATACAAGTCAAAACATTAGCCAGACTGAATGTGTTGCATTTTGGCACTGATTGATTTTTTATTTTAATGACTTCATTCATCAGGTGCATTAAGACGTGCTGGTTGTGAATTTGATCATCTAGCTTTTCTGACAAAAGACAGATGTATACGTGCAACAGCAGCCAGCTGCTGTCAGTGTGTGCCACATCAGCCATCAGTTTCTCACAACTCAGGCTCACTGCTGGTAGTCCAGGGTCTCAAATCACTGAGGGCCCTAAGGACTGCTCTGCAACCCTACTGTGACAGCAGTTTAACTGGTGGGTCGACAGCTGACAACAAGAAAAGCCGCTAAGCAATACATGTTAGATGTTTTCTGTCAAAAAAGGAAAGGCCCTCACATGCAAAGTAATCAACTGAGCATTCAACAATAAAACTGCTTGAAAAATAATAATAATAATAATTAAAAGCTTGTACATTTTAAAAGAAATTCCTAAAATATTGTAAAACAATTATTACTGTGAAGGATTAGAAATGACATGAAAATTTGAATACACATTGTATGAACATATATGCGAACATTTAAACTGTTCACTTTGATCGTTTTGTGGCAAACTTTTTCCTCTGAACTTTGTAAAGTTGCATGCTTTCCCACTGCTTCTCTTTCAAGCAGCATATAACGCCATCTGGAACCCTGAGGACGGCTCTGTTACCAGATTTCTGCAATGCAAAGGATGTTTGTGTCAAAGCGCTGTTCTGTCTGAGGCTGTAATTGCAGCAGAGATCCAGTACCCTCAAGACATGGCTCGAGATCAGGTAAACTTTAAAAATGTTACCAGACTATGTGAAGAAGTATCTGTGCTTAGTTTGTGCATTAAGTAATTAAGAGATTCTGTTTTTCATACGGTCAAATTATTCACACTAGGAAACTCTTGATAGTATTAAACCTTGTACACTACTTGTTTAGTTTCATATATTTCTAATTGTAGTATTTATTTAAATACCAACAAACAGCTAGCAGTATTCCTTCTAATAACAAGACAACCAAGGGTCCATGGTAAATGCACATATATAGAACATCCCAAAATAAACATTTAGCCATCAAAGTAAAAAGGCGATCATCAAAGTGTTTCAGTCACGCTGAGAGAAAAGCATTTCATTACTTCTTGAAGTTCTCACCTTCATCACCGACTCTAGCCAAGATGTGTTCACATGTTACTATTTCTACTATTGATCCCATACTTTTGTAAGATCTGGAGCAGGTGCACTTGTCCATTGTATGAGGGTTACATTACGGCGAAGTAAGGAGCAGCTATGACAACCCATATCTTTATCACTGCAAAATCATATTTTGACATATTTGGCAGTTCTATTTTGTTTCCCAGTGGGCATATAATGACATAAGGTGTTGTTACAAGTTCAGGAAAAGAAATAAACACTCCCTACAAATACAGGTCACTTATCTTGTATATTCCTTATATAATCCATTGATTCCAGACAGGCTTAATTCAAGTACATACAGGGCTGTGCAATAAAGAGGCATATGATTGCTTTAAGTGCTACACATTGCACATCCTGTGTACTTCTCTTTAGACAACCTCAGATGAGCCAGTATCTGGTTTAAAGAGTATTTATGTCCATTAGTAGTTCTCCTTTTGATTTTTTAAAATTTATTTTTTATGAGTTGTTTTGATTTTTACCCAAGATCAGCTCTGGGTCTGTTTTCCTCCTGTGCCAATCAGACCACACAACTCAATTGATAGGCTGTGTAGTCTCACACTGGGTGGAGCCATACCTCCTAAATGATTTAATTTTGACAGTATTGTGTGATCTAGCAAAGAGCCACTCAGGGACAAAAAGGCTAACAATGTGTAAGTAAGCTTTATTTACCACACTTAAGGATGGCTGAGTGTGACCTTAAGTGTGAGTCTCTAACCATCTATCGAAAAAGTGAAAAATCACTTTTCTTATATATATTCTAATCAGCCAGGGGCAACGAGGCAACAAAATATTTAGCCAAGTGTTTAAAAACACCACTGCTCACCATAAAGATGAGAGAAGTCTCCCATAATTTGCATCTCTCTTGATGTGTGTATACAGTTTGTGTGTTTGCTATTTCAATGTAATTTTTTTTCGTTCTTTAATGTTTTTTTCACTCAGCCACAGTGTTTGGAATGCAATTTGTACCACATTATATACGTGGTTGTGTAAAACTCACACTGTAACAGGAAGTACTTAATGCTATTTCCCTTCTTCAATGCTATTTTAGTGTGTTCCTTGGAAATACATTAATTGTTGAGTTGTTCCAGTAAAGCGGTTACTGTATCTGACCAAGAATTATATCACATCAGTGTCTTTATCTTTTTTCTGTTTTTTTTTTTCTTACATTAAAAAGAAAAAATGTTGAGAGATGCTGAGCAGCTAGCCACAGGGAGACTCACATCTGATGCGTAAACCTGACAGATGGAGTCCTGCCAGTTACAGAGGTATACTGTAAAGATATTAGGGTGCATTTAACAAAGTGTTGTGTCTATAGTTGTTTGTCACTTGTACCTCTAACTTCTACAAAGTAAACACATGCTGTGCCAGGAGACCTATTTCAATCAATAACCACTCCCACCCTTCCATAATCCGATTTATAGTGGTAACGGAACAGAGACACAGTACAAAGTGTCACAGCTTCTTGGAATGTCTTAGCCGGTTTTTATGGCCTCATTGATTTGTAAATCCTTAAGCTGCTTTCTCAGTGATTCGATTTACAGGCAGGAGATGCCTCTGTGCTACACTGAATCTATTAAAGGCATGTGGCCATGTTTCAGTCAGTGTGGAAATGGTATCAGTGGTGTTGTTGGACAAAATAATATACATAAATGTATGGATTTTTTTTTTAATCAGGCCAGATATTAATACAAAAAATAATTATATTTTAGAAAAACAGAAAATCACCTTTTTTTTAGAAAAAACAAAAAAAGCAGCATTAAGATTCATCTGTTAAGGATGCAAATTTATGAGTTAGTTCATGAATTTAGTCGTATTGTATAAAGCAATAAAGTATCAATACTTTTTCACAAAAATATTCTGTCAGATTAATTTTAACTAAGAACCTAAAAATGTTTAAGATGTTAATATTTGCTTTTTTTTTGTCTTTCGAAGAAAGATATCTGAACTAAAATCTAACGTCGTGTTACAACATGATTTGTTTGTCATTTAGGTGTATATTCATTTTTTCCTCTCTGTGACTGTTAGTGCTCAGTTAACTGGAACAACATATGTCTCACTGAATCATCCATATTTGGTAGGAACAGTATAGTCCTTTTGTTTCAGGAGATTTTAAATGTCAAAGACTGTTGAGATTATCACTGTGACCTGTCAGATTAAAAAGATTAACCCTGATTGACTGGTAAATTCAGCTTTAACTGTAACTTTCCAAACTCTGTGGTACTTTCAAATCTGAATTATCTACACTCTTCTCTTTTTACTTTTTGAATTTAAAAAAATAACACATTTATTTGTACATTTGTAAAATAAAATGAGTAAAAGTACTTAAAATTGCCTGATTTAAGATGAATTTACCAAGTTTATGAAAAAAACAAGTACAAGTTAGTAGATTTACTAGAGATACAATTGTAGTTATTGCTCCAGTTAACTTGATCTTTGTTTTACCAATCACAGTTTTTGTTTAAGTTGTGAAATGTGCTGTCCATGAAATAGAAACCTTTTCAGATTGAAAAAAAAATAGTTCTAAGATGTATTAAATATTGCTCGATTTACAACAATGAGATGATGCTATAAACTCAGGGAGCTCAGTGTTTGATGGGAAGGGAAGGGCTGACAGATTATAGAGTGAAATCTGTCACTTTGACAAACAGTGTATTATGCATCAGGGCATCAAGTATCTCCACAAGAAACCCCACAAAAAATCTCAATTAAACTTGCATTGATGATTGAATAAAACAAATATTAAGTCAAGAGAAATTATATTGTAGACTTTGAAAACCCTCAGTTTTATTTACGAGAAGTTGCAGGAAAATATTCTACACTGGCTGCTCCCTCTCTAAATCATGAGCAACTTACATTGTACTAAGCTTATCGTACATATCAGTAAATTCCTCCTGCCATGGCTTTTCTTAGCTGTGCTCATAATATTCTATCTGCACATTTTTCAGTTTTGCTGTGACAATAAATGTGCAAAATAGGATAAACATTGCTGTGTATTGACTTCGGTTCCTGTGGAAAGGAAGAGGAAACTCTTGCTCTGTGTTTTACTTTGTTGTGTGTTGCAACTGCAGATTTTGGTTAATACTCCACCTGACATATCTGTGAATGCTCTCATTCATCCAGGTCATAGTTATTCTGGTCAAATAAAGGCCTGTCTGTCCACACAGGCCTTAGCCTAGTCTGATGAGCATGAACTGATGAAGCCCCTTGGATAAGAGGCGAAACGTCTTCACAGACGTGTTACTCAGTCCAGTTGCCTTTGATTTATTTGACCAGAACTCCACCTGACATTATGTTTAGATAAGGGACTTGTTTGTGAAATAGCCTCATCATTTCGGCCATCTGGATCACAGTGTGAACCTGACTAAGCCCACCAGCCGAACACACGTCTTTGCCCCCCTCTGCGTGTGAGGGCTTTAGGACACACTTAAGTCCACCCTTCACTGTTTCTGTATGCTTGCATGATATGCTTGCATGATGCGCTCGCATGATGTGTTTTAAGTTCCTGCTGTTCAGCTGTGAATTTGACAGACACCATATTGCACGTAAAGCTTTGGAGTCTGTCTGAGTGCAATCACCAGACACCCAAACTCCAGTCTGCATGCAGCCTGTCAACTGACTCCAACCACTCTTTGTGAGGGGCATGACAAACTTATAACTTTGCTGGCATCATCGACCGCCATCATCTTGATCTGTTAATCTGAATTTGTCAATGTTGTTATAAGTTCCCCCGCCACATCATTTATCACTCTGTCATCTTTGCCAAACTGTGTCACTCCTCATCCTTCTAACACCTGCCTTCAAGTCTCTGTATCTGACCTCCTGTCACAATCCCACATACTACTGCAGGATACATAATTTTTAACAATCGTCAGTCCTTAAATAATGGGAGGGCACGCAGACACCATGTGTGTTTTTAATGTGCTTTGTTAGAGCACAGATGAGGTTTGAGGCTTGTAAGCTCTAATAAAGTGACCTTTAATAAAAGGCGATCTTCATGCCCCAGTGGATATTAAAGGTGATTATTTTCATCTGACTGATTTATCTGTAGCACAAAATGAATGCTGCTCTGCAGCTCCATTTGAACAGAAGAGACATTATTAAAAAAGAAATATTTATATATGATTTTTTTTTATAAGATACATTTTGTAAAAAATGTCTTGTTTTTTGGCAAATATTTGCACAGTTAGCCATTTTCATCAAACAGTAATTACTGTAAGTTAAATTTATGCAGTGTCATTAAAGATTGCTTTACCATGTAAACCATAGCTGATGCATACAGTAGTGGGCCTATATAAAACATTTTCTGTATGTTTTATGTGTTTAAGCCAGCAAAGTAAGTTTTGGATGGAAGAGCCATTTATAGTACTGTAGCCAGAATGTGTCAAAGGACAGTAAATATGCTACTGTTTAGACTACAGTTTTTTTTTCTCATGTGTTTTAAGAGGAGGTTTTACTCCTTGCTTTCAAGCTGATTATTATTTGACAGGTCGAGTACTACTTAGAGGTCTGAAATACTGAGGCATGATGTGACCATGGCCAATGTCATTCTTGACTGTGGGTTTTTAAAAGGAGCTAATACTAACATAGTTCGCTTACTTCTAACATAAAACAATGTTGTACTTTGGGTTTGCTTTTTGCACACAACAAACGTTTTGGCACTGTCATTCACATGTCCCTGCATTTCTGGTTTTTGACATTTTTTTGATATAAATATCCATTAGATTTATTGTGATAATTTAAAATGAAGAAAATTACATATAGTCTTTCACCTGTCCTAACCCTTATCTTTATCTTTCCTCCCCCAAACGTCCCTCTTCACGGAAATAGTTAAAGTGCATATTGCACTAGGGACAAACTGCTCAAAATACACGAATGCCTTGCATGAGGAAAAAAACAATTACCTGGATACTGTTAAACCTTGACAAAATACCTTATGAATGATCTCCTTTTTTCTATTGTTCATACACTGCCTCTAGTGCTAGCCAACTTAATTTTTTTTTAATTTTTTTACTCCTGTTTTCCTGTGGTGTTTATAATATTCTAGATAACTGTGAGGCATCAGATTTAAAATGTATGAAAACAACTTGAGGCGTTTCTATAAAAAGAGCATTATCTGCTGCATGTCCCTTTACATATCATGATACATGCAAATGAACGTATTGTAGAGATTTGTAATACATTAAAAAGAATACAAATATTTATATTGTTTGCTTTCCAGTAAAAAATACTGATGGATAACTATTTTGTTTATGTTAGATTTTTTTTAGAATTTTCTTATTTTATTAAATGGAAATACAGTAAACAAATGGGCTCACTGTGAAATGAAATTGATTACTTTAAGCACATGTAGCCTGATAAGGATTGCTTGACCAGATCATCTGGTAGCAGAGGGTCTTTAGCAATCTGTCTACTGGGGCAGCTGTTAGAACTTGGCTTGAGTTGTGGGTTTGGAACTCCTCAGATAATAAACTCAGATTTGTTTCAGAGGGTCAGTGGAATTAGACACCTAATCTGCCTTTGTGGTTTTATAAGTTGACTAATCTTGATATAGACATCCGTTGTTTGGGCTCATCTTAGTGTGCTTACACCATAAGCTGGTTAATGCTATAAGTGTGATTGTGGCAACCATTTGTCAGCTAAATGCCTGATGCCTTTTTAGTTGTGCATATAGTATTATAGTGAGGTCCCAGCAGGAGAGCATTAAGGACTGACAATTAGTAATTATGCAACATTAGCCTGTTAATGATAGAACACTGACAGAGATAAGAAACTCTGATCCATTAAACTACTTAACTTCTTTTGTAGCGTCTTGCTGAAGTTTTTGTAGTTCTTGTCTACTCACATAATTGTTTACATGCATGCGTTCGTCCATGTTGTACGGTTGTGTGTTTGTTCATTTAAGAGAGCATAATAATATACAAATCAGTTCCACAAATGTAAAAATTGGCCAGCACTTATGCTGGTTTTAACACACTTTTATATGGACTTTTTCTTAAAGCAAAGCATAAGGGCTGGGAAGGATCACACAGCAACAATTAGTTTATTCCTGGACTGATTTTAATAGAGCTATGTCATGGTCCTTTTTCTAATTGATACAGGTTACCTTTTCATTTGTGACGTGATGTTATGTAATGGGATTTGTCTGTGTGTCATACACTGTCAACTGGTCAATAGCATCAATTGATTGGCAGCTACCTCATCCCCTGGACTTTCTTCAGGATGTTAACGTCTAGACAGGTGTATGATTCAAATTAAGCTACGAGCATTAATTTAGACCTTTGATATTGCATTCGTTTTTTCGTGCTTTTTCTGCCCTTGTAGCTCTGCCAGTATTACAGCCCCACTGAGATCCACCACTAATGTCTCTGCTGTAGAATGGACTGTCTGTGAATGTTATACACCCTTTCATGGTCCTCAGAGGATGAATCTTGCTCACTTTGGTAAACTCCTGACTTTACCTATAGCTATAGCAAGTTGACAACTGCGGTCTTTAGTGAAATATAATATGGACTGCCATAAAATATTACATGGATGCCATCATGGACAGCTCTATAAACTGACAGCTTGCATCAGACTTCTTTTCACTGCCTACCTGCACTTAGTCGCCACATGTTTTACTGAGCTGCATAGCTTGCTTGACCATAAATGATGGTGTCTCATAAATCTGTCCTGTGGAGCATTTGCTTTTCATTTGAGAACAGCACTACAGTTTGAGTCGTGGTTTTGGTCGAAGGACTTCTTAGATTAAGCAGTACTCCATTAGCCTGGTATGCTCCAAATAAGAAAGTGACCTGTCTCTACCTTTGACATTCTGAATTATAGGATTCAGGCTCCCAGTAGTCTTGCTTAGTCACAGATCTGTTTGATTTTTAAAACAAAAGAGACTGCACAGAAAAAGTCCTCTTATGTAACAGTACAATTTCTTTTATAACAAATGACTCAAGTAAAAGTGAAAATTACTATTTGGAAATCTGACCAAGTTTTAGTAAAATGACAACAGGTTATTAAACTTCTCCAAGTTCATGTTACCTTCCTTTTTACTATTAACTTATGACTGAAAATTAATTGTACTAAATTTATAATTTTTAATTAAAAAGCCCTCTCGATCAGTGTAGCTACATGATGAGTTAATGTCATAATCAGACACTTGACTAAAGTTAGCTAACATTAGCTAACTAACTACATTTTTACTTATAGTATGTTGAACTTACTTTAATGTGCCTGCCAAGGTTAGAGGAGCGCTCTTCAAAAGTGGAGATCTCTGTGTTTTGGCACAGCAAGCAGTGTATTACCACCAGCCCCTGAGGACATCTGATTTAAACACCATTTAACTTGTTAAAATGACCAAAACCTTTGTCCCACACTTAACAAGTGTTTTCGTTGATTACCTGAATAATAATTTATTTTCAATTACCATGTTGTGACCCGCCAAGAGTTACTACTGTAATGCTGTACTTGCTATGTAAAGATATTGTAGGAAAAAAAGAAATTCAATAATTCAAAACATGGTCAAGGGTTATATTAAATATTAAATATATTTATATTTATAAATTAAATATTGCAGTTTTTTGGAAATCTAACATTAACATTTTATTTTGCAGTAGGGTTGCATTAGATTGTAATTAACTCATAAAATATAAATGCTTGAAATGCAGTTATGATTCCAGGGTGGAGCTTTTGCAGTCTGATGCTCCCCAGACTTGGCAGAAGTGGGGAAACTCCCTCAGAAACACATAAGCACTCCTACAACTGGGAATCCTTCCGCAAATATTTCAGCAGATCAAACATGTTACTTCTCACTCATCTCCCACTAAATGCTTTGCTTTTCTCTCCCAGAAATGATGGATTGACTTTCTTTTGACAGAGTGCAGGTGAAAGGTGAGGTATTAAAAGCTGTCAGAATGCTGCTTGCCAGAAAGCTAAGTTTGAGTTTAGGACTTAGAGCTATGCAAGGTTATGGTGTTGAGAAATGGGAGGAGTGAAAGCACAAAGCTGTTGGTGGTCCAGATCTGTGTAAATATTTTAAGTGTCGGGACACTGTGCCTCAAAACATGCTGTATATTCAAAAGGTTACCTAAGAGGGCTGAATTTCCAAAAAATGTAACTTGTTGGTTCTTCATGCCAATAGATGCCCCAAACAAATGTGGGACAGAACGTAGCTTTTGCCCTGGTTGTATTTCCGACAACATATTATATCCTCCCTGTTCCAATTATCTCACACCTATTCTCACCCCACACAATCATTTGAAGCACTAAGGAAAATCCCAACTGAGTAATGACGGGAAAGTTTTTTGTTCTGGCCTCTTAGCGGAATCTGTAAGTGCTGACAGACAAGACCATTTAAGAACAGGAGCTCTTAAAATCAAACAGGACACACTCAGTGTTTAATTCTGTGGCAACATACCTGAGAGCTTGCCCTGACTCATCACACTTTCAAAGCTCGCTGGCACACCTCGCCGTGGGAATGACACTTCTCAACCTATCTTAGTTTGAGCAGGTTGATTCCACTTTCCTTGTGCTCTGTGTTAGGCATTCAGCAGGTTTTTTTTTTATTATTACAATGAAGCATTGGCTGAATGCACAAGCTCAGACTTCAAAAAGGGTTAATAAGTGTGGGCTACAAGTCCTAAGTGTGCACACAAATACACCTAGCCCCCCATTTGAAGTATGTTTTAATCCTTTTTTCATTGTTGACACCCTGGCAGGTTGACACAGAGGTGTGGACAGACAGCATCAACAAAACTTGCTGCTGAGCTCAATGAATTTCCCGGTAGACCATTTCTTTTCCACATGTGTATTTGGGTGGCGTGCTGGTCATGCTCAACTTCGCACTGTCAACACGGATTTAGATTGAAATAATCTGTTTCAGTTAGTCATGTTTGTGGCCTATTTTGTGCTACGATATGTCTGTGCTGGTCAGGAAATACAGAGAATAGTTTAAACAAATACTTCTTTTTTTACCACTCACGTGTGATATATTTTCTTTTAAACTTATCATAAAAAAATACAAATATGAAGTAAATTATCAGAGCTAGGGTAAAAATTTGATGCTTCTTCCTGATTTACAAAATTCCGAACTGAACATCTGGGTTTTGAACTGTTGGTGACAAAACAAGATTTAAATATGTTCATTTAGTATTTAGTGAAAATGGAATTGGCTATTTTTTTCATTTTCTGACATGTTATAGTCTTAATAATCATTTTTTCTCTGTTTCTTCGACTGCTTCCTGTTTCTCAGGGTCACCAAAACAGATTTTCTCCTTGCTCGCAGACCAGGTCATAGTCAACCCAAAATGGAAATTTACGTATTCAATTTGGCATTGGCTTTTTCCACTGGATGCCTTATGTGGTTCAACCTTTGCTAATTTTGGGGGCTTGAGGTTGCTATTAGGAATGCATTGACTTGTGTATCCCCATTGGCTGGGCAGCCAAGGTAAATGATAATTCAGCTTTTAATTAATAAACAGTAGAATAATCAGTCAGGAAACACGTAGTAATTGGTACAACCATAAACTCAATAACATCATCAACTGCTTATCTTGACATATGAAACACAAACTTGTTAAAAAACTCTTGAATGACGATACATGTAGATTCAGACTCTGTAAAGTTTGAACTGTCTAGATACTATTCCATGCACTTATGACAGAGGTGCCTCCCAGACCAAAACAAAACCAGTCCATTCAGGTTTATGAGGACAAGACTTGAGCTAATTTGTTAGAAAAAAAACTAACGATGAACTCACCTGAACCCCTAATATTGCTCAGGAAAGCTGTTCATGTACAACTCTAGGTAAAAAGAAAAGGTATGAACTGACCTCATATGACTTGGTAATAGCTATGTTGTTAATCTCAGCAATTAAATTGACTTTCGCCCAAGTTGTATGATCAGAAATGATCATTTAATTGGTAGAAGACTGGCAGTAGTATTTTAGCTGTGTTGTTTTTTTAGCTCTTCCAAAATGAAATTCTCAAACATATACAAACTGAAGATGTAATGAGAAATATAATGCTCATTAACCACAACCATTGTAGTATCATAACCCATTCTCATTACATCCATTACACATATTCATTCATGCTATAATGTGCAGAGCTAGAATCACAGGTGTCGTCCGGAGGCTCTCCCAGTGCTTCCAGTCTTAAAAGAATTCACTCACGCATCAGTGTCCACAACTCACCAGGAAACAAAGGCTATGGGCGTCCCCACTATACATAGCCGCTGGGGCAACCGGACAACACCTTTAAAGCAAACAGGCTTACCCGCTCTTTATAACAGCAGCATAATACTCAGCCTTTGTCCTTCCCAATCCTCCACCCTGGTCCTCCTGCTTCATAACAGGTGCCGCTTGAAGTTGCTATTCTGATTCATTGTTTCTTCAATTCCAAAGGCCCATTTCTTTTTTTGCTGATTTTCTCTAAATGTACTCAACAAACTTACAGCCTTTTATTTTATGTAGTGCAATGAAAGCATGGCTTAGTAAGCGTGCATATGTGTGTGTGTGCTCGTGTTTGTGCTGCTACTTTAATGAAAGGACAGGTTCTTCCTGTGAGGGATGACACTGCTCTATCCCTGCCCTATTTTGCTGACTGTGATAAGTAACTGCTGACTGTGTGGTAAGGCAAATGTGTAATTAGTGTGATTTAAGTCATTTTTAATGTTGGGAATGAAAGTTCATTCCTAACCTTGAAAATGGTAGTTTGTCAAAATAGATCTTTACCCAAGATCAACTAACTAGCTTTTTCCCAGAGCTTTCAGTCGGTTGGAAAGTAGTTAATGGACCCTGAGTTATATTTTCAATGTGTAGCTTTTTCTAATCTTGTATATGTATATGTACTTAGGGTAAAGATGAAAAAAAAACTCTATTTTCTATTGTAAAAATGGATCAAATGACTACATTTAATGTGAACAAGCATGCTCATACTAATGAACCCACAAAAAATTAGAACCCAACTTCACATCCTCCCATCTCTATGAAACATCTAAATGCCTTTAAACCCCTGTTTTAAAACTGCAACTTTACTTTTAAGTTTAGTCTAACCACATTTATTTGCATTTTTTTCCTCAGCAGGAAGCTGCTATCAGTTAAAAATCATAAAATCATATCTGCAGGCTGCATCACATGAATATTCTTTTTTCCCCCCATATTTTTTGCTTTGATTTTAAATAATGCCCTGTTGTTCTTTCCACTCAGTGATAGTCTGTGATATTATGTTGGCCAGTCAGTTAGCATGTGAAATGTCATTCTTTTATTCACCGTACAATCATTTAGATTGGAAGAAAAAAATATTTAAGCTGTGGTAACTTCTCTGAATGGAAAAAAACCTGCTGTATTTCATGAATATAAAACAGTATGGTGTTTTGGAATATGATGGATTTCACAACATGTACACACACCAACACAAACCCACAAGGTTTTATTTGATGCAGTTTTAATTTTTGTGTAAAGGCTGCCATCAAATACAACCCACTGATCTGCTGGAAACTGCTTTATTCTTGGTAATGATCTCACCTAGACACTGTTTTTGGGAAATACTGTAAAGTTCATTGCATTCTTATAGCTAGTAGCAAATCACTGCACCAATAAAGCACAATATGGGAATTAAATTCAGAGAGTAAAATATTTTGTACCTTTTAATTTGATTGTAGTAAGAAGGATAAGCATTTTTCTGTTCTTGTGTATGAGCTCCCTGAAAAGGTCAGACAAAGTCAGAGCTACAATGATAAGCATTTTGAGCCATCTTTGTAAACTTATCTTATTAAAGCTCCAGAGACTGACGTGACAGAAATGGACTCTTCATGATTACAAATGACATGGGGTTTGATGTGTCAGTACATCATGTAACTGTGATTAGATCTCTATAATGGTCCCCCACTACCTGATCATGCTCTTCATATCCATAAGGTTATTTTACTAGACTTTAAAGGTTTGCACCATGCTTAATCAGCCTTTGTCTTACACTTATCCGCCAGGCTAATCGAGATGTTCCGGATGTCCTTGTCACTACAGAGGAAACTTATTTTAACTGCTTTTAACAGAGATTTGGTGCTGAAACAAGAGCTTTGACCTTCAACCCAGCTCCCTCCTCACCCTGATGACCCAGTGCACACCTGCATTACTACTCACACTGCACCTGTCCATCTCGCACTCCATTTTCCTGTCACTTTGAACAAGTCCTAAAGATAGCTAAACTCTGTATGACATGTCACAAACGTTCTGATGCAATTCTGACTCTCACCAGTTATGTTTCTGTTATAGTGTATAACTTACAATCTAACCATGTCTGATCCACGGGTTTTATATAACCAAAGGAGCTCACATCTTGTCTCGACGTTGTACCAAATGCACCATGTCAGCAGCGTATAAACAGCAGTTAAAGTGGTGCGTCAACCAGAGGTGGGTGTGGCCTACTGTGAGTTGTTAATTTTAAGCCAGCCAATTTTAAGCCAATTTGTATTAATGATCAAAAGTTGCTATGTTTATTATTTAATCATTTAGAACAACAATAATTTGGGAAATTTCCTTAGATAGATAATGTGTTTAATCCTGACAGCCTAAATGAACGCTTGTCTCATTCATAAATTGCTGGTCCAATGGGAAAATTAAATGTCTTGCTGCATATTAAAATCCATATGGACATGTCTTTGAGGAAGTAAAAATGTTGGACTGCCTCGAACTCAAATGCAAAGTGTGGAGTTTCTGTTGTACTCTTGTCTATTAGAGCCAGAATTCTTTATAAAGTTCTTGCCTGTGCTCTGAAGACATTCTCATTGTGTGTTTTATATAGACGAAGGGTTGGATGATTCATCAGTCGTCCCTGGCATATACTATTAACAATGAACAGTACTCTAGACCACCTTTGGGTCATCTCAAATGTTGATATTTCTCTGAACTCTATTTTATCCAGTGTCTGTCTTTTTTTACAGACTGGGTAAAGAAATCCGTGCCAATATGGAATTACCTGTACCTACCCAGCAAAGCCCCAACCTCAGCTTGTCCAGATATTTATTAGACATTTTTATCTCTATGCACTAAATCAACCTTGACTTACAGCACCATCATAGCCCAAAAAAAAAGTTTTTTTTAAAACAGACCATTTCCCATGTTCCTCTGTCTTGTCATATCAGAAAGAAATGTGTTGCTATTGCATTTGATATTATAGACCCCTTTATAATCTGTACAGTTTTTCTCATGTACAGTTTTTGTTTTATTGCTAACAGCTTTCTATTTTGTTCAGTGTTCAGGTACTACAGTGTTCGGGACATTTTGCAATAATATTTCTTCTCTCTCTCTCTCTCTTTCTTTCTCTCAAAATTTGGGGCTATTTTAGTATCTAGATTTTCTTTGATGCTGTGTGTGTATGCTTTGTGGAATTTTTAACTTTACTGTCCTAACTGGGACCTGAGTAACAAATTCTGCTCACTTTACATTTTTTGAAATGACACATTGGATCAATGCATAATAATTTGAGGAATAATGAGACCGACATGTTTTCACGTAGATAAGAAACGTGTCTTTGCATTGCATTGAAGATATATTTATATATACTCACTTAAAAATTGGATTTGACTGGATGATTTTTTGAGCTTTGAGTATCACTTTTGTATTAAAAGAACAGTCACTCACTGTGATGATAACATTTAAAATGTTATGTTGTCAGTTTGTATGCTAGCGTGAACCTTTAAGCATTTTCCTTTTTTTGAACTCGTTCTGTTATGCCCTTTTTTTTTTCATAAACATTGTTTGCTTAAACGCTGTAAAACTGGGAGGCAGAAACATGAGATGAAAGGCAGCAAAGAAAAGAAAACATGTCAGTAACTGCTGTGTTGATCCTTGTGTACCAGAAAAGCCATACATCAGTCAGTCATGTAGGTGGTAGAGGTGCAGCAGTGAATAACTTACCAGAGCTAAAGCCATAGGATCATGAGAGTGCAAACATGATTATTGACAGAAACACAAAAGGAGGTTTAAGGTAGTCTCATCCCAGCTGTGTGAAATTTCAACCAAACACTGCCATGTGCGAAGGGGGGTGGGGGGCAGGTGATAGTGTCGGAGAACAAGAGGATCCACCCCCACTACCAATTTGTATGCAGTTTCCTTTATTCTCTCTTCCTGTGGTCTTTAATCTTGACCCAGTTTTAGGGGGACAAAGCCCCAAGCTCCCCTGTTGTGCTCATAATAGCTGTGTCTCCAATTAATAGGGCAGCCTGTATTTTTGTGTGCGTGCATCATTGTATGCTGATCATGGGGCAACCTAATAATCCCTTTTCTGTGACACAAAGGTGTTGCAGACATGCTGTCTTTGCCTTTGCCCACCTCCTGCTTGAGTCTTCAAGCCTTATTGCTATGGACACACTGCCCGTCAGAGGCTGAAGTCAGCCCGTTTGTCTTACTCATTGTGGACAGCATGGGGCAGTGTTTCTCTACTTTGCCTCGAGAGACTCTTGTGATTATGCTGTGAACTTGTCTCCAAGGGCTGACCATTGGGCTTTGTTGCCAGGTTTAACCATGATGTCTAGTGTGTCAGCAGCAATAAAGAGACATCTGTTTCTTCAGCTAATTCTTCTCACTTGCTACACCACTTTAAAGTGACTGGCTTACCCAGAGACAACAAGGCACTGCCATCGTACAGTTCATTTTGTCACTTTTGTTTTGCCAGTCTGTCCAAACAGATTTGGTGCTACTGAAATTAATTGCAGGCAAGAATGTTGCAACAAGTTAATGAGACAGCAAAGTGTCCCAGGATGGAGACACAATTTTTGATGTCACAAACAGAGCACTTCTGGGTCTAAACCAACTCTGATGCCTCTAGGGACTTATCATTAACAACACCAGTTAGCAGGAAAAGATTGCTTACTGCTCTGTGCGGCAAATCTTTAGACTCATTGTTGAATGTGATGTTGCCTGAAACCAGAAGTTGTAATAGCACTGCTTTAGCCTCCCATATAAACATGCAGAGAAAGATTGTAGCCAGATTAGTGTGTTTTGTTCACAGTGTCACTGGGTTAGGAGAAGGCATGAAGAGTTTATTTTGAAAAAATACCAAAATACCTGTTCTAAATACACTTTTTAAAAAACTTTTTGTACTGATTCAGCTGTGTTTTGGTGTGTGGTATCAACACTGATGGGTATATAACATGCATTATCCTGTGTGGATGTTCGTCAGCATGTCAGGATACTTTACTGTCCGGCTTAAGCGCTCTAAAAAGCCTCTACTCTAACATCCACCTTCAAGGTTCAGTACATCCTTACTATTGTACTTGACTATGCATAAGGTGCGATCAGACACCTTAGAGGCTCCCCACCCCCAACCAGACTCCCCGGAATTTATTTCTGTAGACTGAAATGTTAGATCCATAGTGAAATTTCTAATAAATACCAGTGGTAAAAAAAAAAAAAAATGTGTAACTCAGATGCTACTGACAATAAGATAAGATTACCTGGACTACTTACTCATGAAAGTCATTGCTTGCACCTGCTACATGCACAACTCTGTGCATCAGGAACAAGAGTTCATCTCATATGTAACAGAAGTCAGATGATGTGGCACTCCCGATACTACTGGTGCGTGTTGCATTTTCAGATGTCAGTATGCTTCAAACAGACCTTTTGATTCATCTATCAATATCCCTGTCCAAATCCATGGAAGCGGAACGGGCAATGTTTGACAGTTTTTGTATCTTACAACAATCAGACAGTAACGCCCATTTTATTCAGCGGTTGGCCAGGTGTGCAGAGGTGTTAAAGTAAAGCAGAGTATAAACTTCTCTTCAGCCTCTTTTTTTTTCATTCTTCACACAACCACTTTCGCAACTTTTGTGTGCACAACTGAGTGCAACACCCGAAAGCCTACAGGAATACTGTCAAAAAGTGCACTATGGTATTCCATTTTGTTCTATTTGGTTGCTCAATGTGACAGACACGCAAGTGTGTCCATTTGGGGACAAGTTTATACTGTTGCATTTATACATGGCTTTACAATTTGTCACCCTATTCATTTGAAGCATTAAGAGACTTTCAAGTAGTCTTGTGTAATAATCTTCAGCTCTGTCTAATCTTTTTT
>JAPZDZ010000024.1:2017536-2043875 GCA_029783805.1 Acanthurus tennentii | reverse complement strand
TGTACTGCACATTATGATGTGTGTTGAGTATAAAGACGAATTTTTCCTGTACAATTTAACAAATATCCAAGTATTAAAAACGGACAATTATTGAAGACAAATAGTTCATTTGCGTTGTGGGAGGTTCTGTAATCTAGTGGCTCGCTGTTTATTTGGGTGCATGTTTTGGGGCTGCGCTCTCTGTTGCTAAAACACAGTTTTTCAGTGTGTAGGTCAGTGACTTGCATGATCACACCACAAATAGGTCAGGGTCAAGGGTGCTGGTACGTCTCTTTAGTAGAGACAGTATAATTATGACTCCTTAATGTGATGGACAGGATAGTCTGGTCTACAACTATTTTTGGGCACTTCATTTTCATGTTATCATGTCACCCAAAAACAGGCCAAACATAACCAAATAAATCCCTACCCTCTACATTTTTCCTGCTTCTTGAAACACTTTCTTGTTTTCTATTTCTTATGTTACATATTTAAGACAGCGTGTAGATATCATAGCAGTGTACCTTTGCATTCTACAAGTAGTTTCAGAGCCGCAGAATGGTTCCTGCATAGTACAACAAGGCTGATAAATTGCACACAATGCACTTATGACAGATGTGAGAGGTCTGGACCTGATCTTGAACAGACAGCCTACCCCAACCTGGCACGCATAAATTAATTAAAATGAGACACTTGGTCTGAAAGGAAGCTTACGACAGTGAGATCTAACTTGAGTACAGTACATCTGAGAAATATGCCAAGATTTTCACTATGATAACAGTCAATCAGTTAACAGAGCTGATAGCAGCTCTGCTTGGATCTGATTGATACCTCAACACACAAGACCCACTGCAATAAAATGAGTCTATATCTAGACCAGATTAGATTGAATATAAACTTGACCTTGCCCAATTTAAAAAAACATGAGATAGTAATTTTCATAGATATACTGCATGCCCCAACAGAGGAGTGATCTCAAGTGCTGCTCTCTTTTCACTCAGCTGCTGAGTTTTTGAAGTTATTTGTTCATTTGATGTGTTCATTCATTTTTATACAGTAAAATCAGCTCTTCAGAAGGCTCAATGTTAATGTTAAAGCCCTGAATTTGCAAGAAGAAAATGTCATAGCAAATGTATGTTAACACTCACAATCATGTCTGAAAAATGTTGACCCGTAACAAACATAACAGAGTTAAATGGAGTAAAAGAATCAAGAGCAAAAAATGTCTTTTCTTTTTTGCTGTCACAAGAAGTTAAACAATGTTTTCTTTCCCATGAACTCCTCCTTATCTATGACCCTGCTTACAGGATGCAGAGCATGGCCCTCTTTGTTTTGCAATGATATTTGATGATACTCTGGGTTTGATTTCACTTTTTTATTTTTTGTTTTGTCTCATAGACCCCTTTAAAGCCACACGTCCATAGACAGTACTTTGTGCACTGTGTTCGTCTGTCTCTACTCTGTCAACATTGTATGTCTCTTTCAAATAATGTGTTTTTTTACAATGTAAAATGTTTTTGTCTAATTGTAAAAGTAAATAATCTGAACCTTCTCCCTCTCTAAATGTCTAATCCAGGAATTCATTGAAATGATTATTAGTTTTTACAGATGCTTTTATCTCAATCCAGTTTAAAATGCAGGGATCCTGTTTTATAAAGCAGATTTAGCTTTGGTTTATACTGCTGCCAACCAGCTGTATGTTTGATCAAGGGACAAAAACACAGTTTAATGTCCCTCCACCAGAGCTTTGAACCCACGGCGTGCCCTTTTGGCCCAGTCTTTAAGCCTTCCACTCTTCCAGGCAGTGCCCACTGCTGGTAATCCATCTATGAGTGTTGTGGTCTCCTGGCCTCCTGTACACGATGAATCATTTTTATGAAGGCGTAAACGAAAGAAGACTTGAAACACCTTGGCATGTTCATTATCCTCTACTTCTACTAATGCACAGTGTCACCCTGTGCTTGTGGCACATGGTTGGTAATCTGATGGAGAGCCAAATGAGAAATCCCTCAGACTCTCCTTGTCCTTTCCATGGCAGATCTTTCTGCATGTGGATCAAATCAGAATTATCCACTAATTGACTATTTACAGGGCTCGAGAAAAGCCCTAATGGACTTGATATTAAATCCCCCTCAGATATTTAAAGTGTCTTTTTGGAGTGGCTTGCCGAAAAACCAGGCTTTTTCTTTTTTACAAGACGGCCAAGTTAAGCCTGTCAGTGTGTCGGAATGGGCCAGCCCAGCCCAGGCGGCTGTTAGATGGGATTATGGGACGACAGTAGGCAAGGGCAGTGCGACGCAGGGGAGAGGGGAATGGCCAAATCTCACTTCAATGACTTCCAGATGGACTGCAGGCCCAGGTTCTCTCACTGGAGATACATACTCAGCTTGGTAAACTTGTGCTCCATAAGGGGCTTAAACTTGGCTTATTTATAATGAGATTGGCTGGGGTTTTATGTGGAAAGTTAGATAACATAAATTTCAATATGCCTGCCATGCCTTTAATGCACTATTAAGGCTTTGACTAAAACTTGGACTATTAAACTGAAGTCAGAGATCTTTGGTGTAAACTTAAGTTGCTTTCCTTTTAATGTCAGGAGTACACGACTTTAGAATTTTGCGGTTGTTTTGGGAACAGCAATTCAACATTTCAAAACCACCCATAACTATTGCATATTATGAAATAGGAAGGTACTATTTTTCCTTTTTTGTAAGAATGTTTCAAACTTTATTTTCTGTTTTTTTACAGATATGGTTGGCCCCGTCAGCAGTCCATTTCTGCTCCCTCATCCATATTAATAGCTGAAGCTTAAAGGAGACCAAAGTGAGGAGATCAAAGCATGGGGTTTTTTGTATTTGCATGAAATTCATATTTTTTGGGCCCATTTTTTAAATAAAATCTGCTAGCCATTTAAAATATCACCAATGTTTAGACTATGTACTGCTGTCCATGTTTCAGTTCTAACTAATTTTCAAATAAATAGCATTTAAGATTTTAAAAAAATTATGTGACCCATAACGTTATTTACTGTTTTGCACACTTCTAATAGTTATTGGAATTATATTTTTACATATTGTAGAACTATTTAATTTTAACAACTAGCCCTGCTCCTAGACTTTGTTTACATATGCTATAGTGTACAACAGCGAATAATTTTGAGTGGAACACGTATACATGATCTAGTGTCAGCTAACTCACACAGAGGTTTCTGTAGGGCCATTGTGAAGCTTAGTGTGGCTTTTTACACTTAAACATAACCACAATTCCTTTATTAACAAGGTATTTTTGTTGTCTAAACCTACCCATAAACTAGACTGCAAAACCCAGTCTGGGCATCAAATTTCAGCACATACTACATCCACCACACACCATGACAGTCCACTGTCTGGTACAAGAACGTAACACTTTCCTTAACTGGGAAAAACTCTGCGATTAAACAGAATCCGGGCCACAGATTGATTTACTTCTTAAGTATGTGGACATGATTTCTAGGACACAGCATTTCCATAACAGTAATTTAACATGTTTCATATGATTTAGTGGATTTGACATCCTTTGTTGCAGCTAACCATTTTACAAACATGATTGTGTGTTTTTGAGTTTTTTTGTAGTTTTAGTTTTATGTAGTGATTTCAGGCAGCCATCAGTTTGAATTTGTTTCGATACCATATCTCTCCTACCATTTCTGCCATTTTATTAAGCTGTGACAGCAAGACAGAGAGAAAATAGTTCAAATGTATTTGGACATTAAAAAACTGTACATCATTTGCTTCAAAATGGTCAGTGAGAGGGAAGACTTAATGATTCCACTTACAATAAAAATTTGCACAAATACTGGTATGGCCATTTAAGCAGTGAAGTTAGAGACTAACTTTGGTGACTGAAACTGTACTTTGACAGCGAAATGAATGTCTGATCACTATTATCAGGTTACTTATAGCTCAGCATTTCAAGATAGCCGGCTGATGATTTGTTGATTTGTTGAGTGGTAGCTCTGTGTGAAGAGCCTCCCTTCATGTGAAATGCTTCAACAGTTGAGAAAGAGATAGGGAAAGAGGTGCTGACACGAACCAGGAACTGGCCATCAGCATAACTCATGATCTAATGAGAGCTCTGTGTGAGAGAAAGCAGTGCCTGATGTTCTCGTCCTGCTGTCTCTATACTCCCCTCAACAAATTTGCTCTACCTCGACTTTTGATCGCAGACGTGTTCGACATTTACTGATAAAGTGGAAACTGTGAGTGCATCTTTTTGATTCTATTGGATGGTAACATGTAGTTGAGTTTATGTTTTATAAATCATGCGTTTTACAGTAAAATCATAACAGCATTAGACATGAATTATGAGATGCTGAATCATTTAATATTAACCTAATTTATAGGGATACTGATATTTAAAAACAGATACTGCTTGCTTTTTCTGTAATGAATGTAGTTTTTGAACAATTCAAACATGATGCAACATTTGAAGCTAATTCGGTTGTTGGAGTAATTTCTTTTAAAAAATCCAATTTAAAGTGCATGTATGTATTCTATTGATTAAATATGGCAAACAATTAGAGGCATGAAAATGTTTATTTATCAGGTGTGCAAAAATGTCAATATACTCAAAAATGTTATATTGAATTTACCAACATGAAATAAAGGAACAATGCACAAATGCATGAGGGATCACGATTATACCCCACAAATAACCTTTTCTTGTCAATGCAACTTCAAAATCTTCTGCATGTAATGCTTCCTAGAGCCTTTTCTTTTAGCTTCTCTGCCTACTTGGGCTGTTTTGTTTTTGCAGTCTTGCGAGGATTTTTTCCAAGTAAGTCATTCGGGAGTGGGATTTGTTTGCAGCTCCCCTTTCCGGTATTCACCATGGCTTAAGCTCCCATCTGGTTCTGCCTGACAGTTCTTTGCTTTCCCATTTCACTACAATATTGTTTGGAGTCATGAATTTTGAGTCATGAATTTTGAGCCAAGCTTTGATGACCAACCACAGTAGTGTGAGCTTCCTCCTACACTAAAACATTATGTTTCTTCAGGGGAGTGCTTGTATCACGCAACTAGTACGGACCTGTAGAAAATATTTGGATAGGACTCACACTGACATCATTTATGGTGGATGGTTTTTTGGTGCACCTTTCACTTGATTAATTCACTCTATACGTACATAATGAGGAAAGACTGTCACACAAAGCAGGCTAATTAAAGCCTGTTTGCATGTCATCCTTTATGTATGAGTAATTAATTTATATTGCCCTCTATTGTATTCTGATACTGTCAATCTCATTGGCAGGCTCAATGCTCTATTAACACCCTCTCTCTCAATGTGTAGCTAATCTCATTTTGGCACAGCTGATTTTTTTATGACTAAAAAGATCTTGCCCCCCCGAAGCCACGGCCATTGTCTCAAGGCTGACTATATTGGGGGTTTTTTTCTTGTTGTCAAGAAATTCAGTGAAAAGATTTAAACCACCAGTGTTTCATTCACATAACTGAGCCACACTGTTGCACAGGCTAACATGTTTGTTTATTACCATGAATATAGCCACTGTAATTATTTTTAGTCAATGCTAAATGCACTATCCTGCTGCCAGAAATACTTACCAGCCCACAAATTGAACTGTGTTTTGGTGTTGATATTTGGCACTGAGGCTTTGACCTTGTTACTCTACACCTTAAAGCACTAAGTTGTTGGAAATTACAATAATTTGAACTCCCACTTCCCCAGGGTGACATATTTTGAGTGCCAGCCATTGACTGTACTTTAGGTTGACCCCTTGGTGTCTGGCTGCAGTGTAGCTCATAAAACAAGCCTCATTTCAGTACATGGTACAATGTTCTTAAAACTACTTCATAAAGTACACATCAGATATAATTATCTTAAAGGTGATGTCTGTCATTTTAAGTAGTTCTTACCACGCTGGTGTATATGTGTACTTGAAATTGCACTGGGCAGATGTATGAACAGGACATCCATATTGCAGCCTCACACCCTGAACACAACTGTGCAGACTTCAAATGACCTCTCCAGTACAAGATGGCAGCATCTGTGTCAGGAATTTTTCGCCATACATTTTTTGCTTGCAGTGGTGGTACGTGGAGATGTGTTCTGACTATCCTAATACACAGCCAATCGGACTAACAGGTAGATGCTATGTTAATGCCAGTAAGAAAAATTGAAAGAATAGCCTTCAGTTGAGTCGTGGGTCAGCAGTCAGGCAGCAAAAGAATTTGCAAAGCAGTGACAGCTGAAGTATATCAACTTGATTAAAAAGATACATTGGATATTTGTTTTAATGAGACAAGTGTGTTGTGCAGCTACAGAGCGGAGTGATGACTAGCTTCAGTTCATGGATCGACAGCCGAAAATAGTCTGCAACAATTACACTAATTACTGTTGTTTGAGTAACTTTTGCTGAAACTACAATGCCAGATTGTCTTATGAAATTACTGAGATTTTTTTTTTAAATGAACTATGTATTAGTATCTAGTGAAGGGTTCGGATCTGATCCAGTGAAGAAGTTCTCATTAGGAACCAATGGGCTTGGGGTTCAGTGATAAAACAGGGCAGGGAAGTCAAAAATACTGTGAGATAAATGTATAGTTTTCCGTCTTTTCAATGCATTTGTTGAAAATAAAAAAAGAGAATTCTAATTGTAAAGAAATTGTAAGAAATTGTAAAACTTTCAGTGGGGTGTCACCATGTACACATACTTCACATAAGCCTCCCTTTTCTCCAACAGCAAGCACAGCAATTCTTCATTTTCCCTTGCCTACGTCTATCTACGCCTGAAAAGGTAATCTCATTGTTCATTCAAGTCAGACAGCAAATCATTTTTCGGATAGTTGATGCTGGGAATTTGTTGTCAGACTTTGTGTCTTGTTAGCTTCTTGTGCGCTCTTAAACCTGCAGCTTCTTTTGCTTGACTTTGAGTATTCCTCAAGCCTGTACTTCTTTTAGCATTAGAAACCTCCCCTATCTGATCATAGGATAGTACAAATGCTACACATCTGCATAAGTAAAGAGCTTAGCCAATGCTCATCACACACAGTTTTGTATATCAGAGTGCTTAGTCATGAGAATTTATTGATGTAAATGGCTTTGAAGTGCAATTTGGCAATGATCATAGCTGTAGTTTATTATCATTGCTTGGCATCAGCAGCCCACAGCAAGTTTTTTGAACCTTGACAAATTTCAGACTTGTACATTGGGCGAAACTGATTTCTCCAGTTGTCCACTTTAGCTGTCAGTCCAGTGAGTCCCTGCGCTACTTAGCCCCACTTGGTACTGATAGGATGGCTCCCGAATGGATATTGTGCTTTGTGTGGGATAGGCCGAAAAATCTCTGTGAGGTCGAGGCGGTGACCCTGGCTTCTTGTGGTATAGAGGTGGATGGCCTGACCTATCTCTGGACCCAAGAACAGCCGGAGGGCAGGAAGAAGAGGAGGGCGAAGGAGGTATGACTGAGAGACCTCGCTGAACCGTGGTGGAGTTGTAGACCCCCAAGTCAGCTTGTTGTCTTGATGCCATGGATGATGCAGGGTGTGGTGCAACAGGTGTGACCGTGGCAGAGTTGGTGAAGTGAGCAGCAAAAGACTGGTACGGGACCCCCTCCACGCTGTAGCGAGGGTAGGGCTGCATTGTAGCCCACATATTTCGATTTATTGAAGAGGAGTTGGTTAGGTCCTCTGTGTCCCCTGCCCCAGATCCAGACTCTGTTTCCATACTTCCATACATACAAGCCTCTCTTGATGTGATTGCCTCAGTGCAGTATGAATGAGACAGCAAGGGCGACTCATAGGAGGGAGCTGAACGAAAGTAATGCTCTTCAGAGACCGCAGACGATGTCTCCAGATACGGCCGCTTGCATCCAAGCTCCAGGTGTCGGGCATTATCTGCAAAATGACAAAGTTAACTGCATTGTTCTTTTTAACCAGAAAGTACTTAGTTAGCACATCTGATTCTGTACAATGCAATGGGAATAGTGGCTGAGAAGATACCTCTGTGTTTGAAGCAGTGGTACAGAACGCTGGGATCTCTGCTCTGTGGGAAGTGGTTCGACATAGGATCTTGGGAGTCAGGGTTAGACAAAGGAACTCCAGTCTCATACTGATAAGAGGACAGGATTTGAGGGTGCCCTGTGAGAACTCCTGCTCCGAGCTTCCCTGCTAGATGACTATGCGAGGAGATCAGCCTCTGGCGAACCATGTTCTTTGAAATCACTGGATATTCTTTTCTACACATCAGTGTTAGCAAAAAAAGAGGAAAGTAATCAGTTTTCCATTGATACAGTTATACTTGACACAATCTTTCAAGGAGACAACATAGATTTTAACAACTATTCACAAAAAAAGCTGGACATACTGATGCAGGATTTGTTTTACTTTACTGGTTGGTTAATATGATACATACCCCTGTAGTCTTGACACGCGCAGATCTCCTTCCTCACTACCCCGAAATCCTTTGGCAAATGGATTGTTTTCTATCTTCAACTGAGTAATCTAGAAGAAAGATATTTCATTTCAGAACTCATTTCTGTTTGGTTTTAAACAAATCAATGATACAGCAATTTTATTAAGTAGCACAACAATTTTCAATCTTAGGTCCTTTGATTCGGTGCCCAGGAACCCCTGCACCACCGACACTATGATAGGTTAAGTTCATCAACCTACCTCCAACGACTCATAACCTTTACACTCTCTAACTTAGTCATACATTAATTGCATTTTGGACCAAAAATGATGTCATAGTAAGCATGTGCGATCTTTCTTCCCCTGAAAAATTAATAGCTAACACTCTCAAGTCTTACTTTTATGCTTTTTAAAGTGAAAATTTTCCATTAGCTTTACTTTAATGTTGGAAGTATATTGTACATTGCTGAAAGTTGATGTACCTTGTGGTTTTGATAAGACGTTACAGAGATGAAGGCTGTCTCATGGAAGACATGAGTACAGTAGGCTGTGTTCTTGGATCCAAAGGCGTTGTTCTCATCTGCTTTGACAATGTGTAGTCTGGGCTGGTACTTGTGCATGGAGTTCAGGATGATCTAGGAAAAGTAAAAGAAGGTGATACATTTTATTTTACCTTTGTTAAAGCACAATTTAAGAACAAAAACCTTGTTGTGGTACATTGGGGCTGCTGACAAGATATCAGATGCAAAAATGAAAACTTTTTTTTCCATTATCCATCTTTGCACTCTGCTCTGATTTTGATCTCAAGTACACACCTGTAAAGTTTTATAACTGCACCTCACATTGTTGTGACACTATGGAGTTAACAAAGTTTGTCCACAGACACATGAAAGACAGACATACATTCATAGTCTATCCGAACAACTGATTATAGATCTCATGTCAATGACACATTTTACATTTATAACAAACCATGTTTCATGACTTGCGTTTCTTTTATCAAACAAGAAAATGATTCAACAAAACCAGTAAGAAAAAATATCTGCTCACTGAATGTAGCTTCCAACACTTTTCATTGACTACAGCCCAAGTGTTCAGGTTTTAATATTTTGTTTTAATATTTTCATCCTGTAGCTGGCCAGACTCAAACTGAATGTGCACACAGCCACCTTTAACAATAGTATAGTATCAGGTTTACAAAATCTTTTCCCAGGCATGTTAACACCAGGCAAAGTACTTACAACCTCTTTTGTAGGACCAGGTCAGTCCCAGTGGGCTGATAATAGGAGAGGAAACACTAACAGCTCTGGTAGGACTGGTAAGGACTCTCCACATTATATCATTTCTGCTCTTTGGAGAATCCAATCTACAACATTTTACTGCAAGTTAAAAATCGGCCTCTTTTTTTGAGGCAGAGATTCACTTCACATTAAATTACATTACAGCCACTGATTACATGAATATTGAGACTTGAGTATGAGTTACTGATGGGACATTATGCAAAAAGCAGTTCATGATAACTGCACCACATCAAATGAACTGCACAACTTTTTTTCTATTGAGTCTTTTCTCACAAGTATCAATGGGAAACACAGCTGCTGCTAGTAAAATTCATAATGAGTAAAAGTTAAGCTTACCCATTTTCTATGCTTAGCTAATGAGCACGCAGTGATAATAGACAGCATTACTGTCAATGCCTGCCAACCAGCACACCTAAATATAACCACAATTACTTCTATTAGTTGCAGCTGTTTCTCCAGCGTGGTGGAAGATTTGTTGAAGGTTTAAAGAAGTGTGTGATGTGTGAAACATCTTTTCCCAAGCAACCTTCACTATGTGCTAATTTCTTATACTGTACACTGTGTACTAAATACAAATTTTCATTTGGTTTAAAAGAAATCATCCTTTTTTTAAATATTAAAGATACAAGGCATGCACCAACACACATTCAACAATCTGTGTTGCCTCTGTTTAAATGTAAGTTGGTAAGTAGCTCCTCTATTTCTGTTTCTTTATGGAATTGCAGGAAAAATACTGTCCATTTACAGACAACTTTAACTCAGGCTAAATAAGTGTTAGTAGTTAATTAGTAGGCAATTCAGTATTAACTTGCCTTGGCTGGTAAAACAGAGGGGAAATTAATAACTACTGAATGCTCAGTTCCATCTCAGCAAGTTCAATGAGTAAGCGAGCTTGTATATTTGCAGGGACCTGGACATGAAACACATCAGTGAAATGTGGACATCATTCTGTTACTTTCCATATAAGGAACATCACCCTGTGTTGTCCCAGATGTGGAAAGTAGTACGGTATTCCAGTTGTATGCACAGAGTAACATAATTGTAAACAATGCTACTTTTTCTCTGGAACATTTCATTTTCCTGCTATGAAAGATGATAATTACATTCTGTCTTGCATTCTTACAATGATTGACTATAAATATCAGTGTACATATTTTTTATAGTGTAATATAGATGTATGTAGTATGAAAAATATAATTTCTTCAAATGTCCAACCTAAGCACAGACCCTTACAGACTACATGTATTTTAATTAAATTAACATGGACACCTGACATTAATTTTGTTCATTAAGTAATTTTTTTTCTAATTTTGGAGAATGTTGTAAACAGGATGTAATTCTCTCACACAAAATTTGCATCACTGCAGACTCAACCATGTAGGAGAGACTGTGTGGGAGCCCTCAGGCACATGCTGATTGGATAACAGTGGGCGTCACGATCTATGAGTTTGTGAGGGTGAACATTATGACTAGTTGAACTCTCACTACTTCTAAAAGTGCATTGTGAGAATTTTATAGACAGCTGAGTTTTGAGTGAACTATTTTAGTACTGGGGCATGCAAGCAATTTTCTATGTTCACCATCTACAAAAGTTCACACCAGTCTGAGACACCTGAAATCAAGCCATAAGATTAAACTGTTTGTAATGAATGTTAATCAGTGTTTTAATGCCTTTTTTAAAATATCATTAGCCAAGTAGTCAGCTTCATTAGATGAACTTTTATTTTATCAGTGCTTGGTATACATTGTATAGCTTTCTTTTTACTGTCTGATCCTGCTGAGTTCTTCAGTGACTTTGATCATTTCAAGTGCAAAATTTCTAATTCAGTCAGTTCAGTGAACAGTTCTCTCAATCTTTCATCTCCATCAAACTTGATCTAAAATCTAAATGTTTTGTGTACTAATGTAACAGGCAGCATGTGTTGAGTGTGTTTGGTGTTTAGGTTGTTTGGGTGGCTGCAGGTCAGCTCACTAGCATCATTCCGCTCACCACAGCCGAGTGCTGTGCCCAGCGAAGCGTTAGCAACAGTAGGGAAGGGTCATCACTAGTCCAACTCTGTCAGGGCAGATAAGCATCAAACTGTGCACCTCGGCTCCCCTCCTCATTTGCCAGACACTCTCCTGAGGAGCCTTCTCCTCCAGGGTGCTCCCAGAGAGAGGCAAAGGTTGAACAGGGCACAGGGGGCTAGGCTCAGGTTGAACACCAAATGGTCCTGTGCTCACATGCTCCTGTTGCTGAGACAGGCTGGAGACAGAGATAAGCTATTGGTTGGTTTACCAGAGGCTCTCTGCTGACCTTTGCCTGCTCTGTTGTCTGGCCTCTGTTTGAGGATGATACCGGAGACTCTTATGTGATTGTCTGAACCTAGTGATCAGGGAGATCTTTGGCAGATAACTTAAGAGCTTAAGATATTTGCTTTCATCTTACCTGATATAAAAACATTTAGACATGATTATTTGATTCAACTGATAAGTGCTTGGGATGAGTTCTTAAAAGGACTTTATGTATTATTTTATCACCATAGTATGGAATAAACAAAATCTCAGAAAATAATTTAGGAAATGAACCTCTTAAAGGCTGGTGATACCAGGCATTAACATGAATCTTGGGTGATCTGATCACATGTTGACAGCTGTAAATACATCAGGTGACACTTGCAGGTTAGAAAGCCCACGCAAGTTATATGCATTCCAGTGAACACAATGGAAATCACACAGTGTGATTCGGGTGTAGCGTACTTATACAGAGGACAACTGGTGAGCAGGTAGCCTTCAGTGTTACCCAGGACACCATTATATACGCTCCTATCCAATGTGACCACAGACTAGCTCCAAATGTGGTCTGCGCTGCTGGATCTCAGTGTGTCCTCAATGTGCTTGGGTGAATTCACACCTGTACTCAGAGCTGTCCGTCTGTGTTCTAATCAAAATGCATTTTGATGGCAGGTGTAAACAGGGCCTTGGTTAATTTTAGGGAAAGAATAAAGCAACAGTTAAGAAAAAGCTGACTATGATTGTAAGGTCTCTGACAGGACACAAATTCCAGTCTCTTGCATGAAAGTTACACTTGCCACACAGCCATCCACCACATCATGTACCTCCACAACCTCTCTTCCTGCATTGCCACATAAAGGACATCATACTTAGTTTGTCAGAACCTTATCAATGGGTGTAAATAAAGGTGTGTTGGTGGTGTACTGGGCTGGATGACCATAGTACATAAGCTCTCTGTGCTCAAGAAGAACTGATGATGGACAACAATGACTATAGACTACTCTTGAGGATGGTAAAACCCATCCAGAAAAACAAAATCTACATAATTCTACCTTTCACAGACTTATCAAGACACAGATTTGCATTTAAAATCACAATATATCAGGAGTTCTTCATAGGGGAAAATGAGCTTAAAAATAAGTAAAATAAGTATTTTTTATATGTTTTGCCATGAGTATAACTTATTCTGCATGGTTCCTTCACTTCCCTGTGAGAAGCACTGTCCTACTACACACCTCCCGGTCTGGGCGTCATCTGGGCTCTGCCTGGTCCAAACTTGCTCTGTCCTCATTACTCGCCCTTATCACTGGCCAGGCACTCAACTCAATCTGACAGCAGGCCCCGCCACTGATCTGAGAGGTTATGAACCTAATGAGCCCGCCCATTGATGGGATGGCTTCAGACAAGCTATCCCACAGTCCCCCTGGGGAGCGCTGCCACAGTCACACTCTTCACCTCCCTCTGCAGTCTCTGCCTCCTCAGTTTCTTTCATCCTTCTTTCCGAAATCTGCCTGTGAAAAACACCTCCATGATTTTGCTGTTTGCACACATATCAACTAAGTTTTCACATCAGCTGTATGTTCAAAATGTATCTTCTTGCTGTGATCATTTTGGCAATTAGCAAGGGATTTTCGCCTGAAAAGACTCAATTTAACTCATGGAATTAGATTGCTGAAATAATACATGTTCTTGGAAGCACACAGAGTTTTGGGGGAGGGGATTTCATATGTTTTCTCTTTACACACATAGTTCTACAATCTAAAGGTGTTTTAAGCAGCAAAACCCTGTTTAAAGCACCATGTATTAATCTGTTGGGTGGTTTTTGAACTGTATATGAAGTTCAAGTCTTAAACACCTCTTTCATCATCTGTACACATTTCCTCAATGGGTTTATGACAAGACCTTGATTGGATGTGATATATGTTGATCTTTTTCTTGGCTTTGAATCCGTGTTACTTGTCATGCCAGCTCTGGGGATGGCACCAAGGGTCTTTAAGTCTTGATTGCAATCCCAACTAAAACATCTCAACAGTTGGATTTACTTTTTAAATGAACTTTCTAAAAACACGTATGGTGTTGGCCCAATGGACTGTTTTTGATCCACAGACTTCTCTTCAAGTGTCACCAGATTTTCAAATTCAGCTTTTGTTGAATTGTCTCTACAACTATTGGATGAATTGCAATAAAATAAGGTTTTCACCATGCCCAGAGAATTATTCCTAATGATTTTGGTGATCTCCTGACTTTTTATGTAGTGCCACCAATAGGTCAAAGTTTTAACTTAACTTATCGAGTAATATATCTTGACAGTACAACTTGGATGGCCCAAATTTTGGTACAGACATTAGTGTTTCCCAGAGGATAAATTATTTTTTTTATTAAGCACCTGTTGCCAAATTAAGGTTAACATTCCAGTGGTTCAGAGTAAAATGTCCTAACTATTTGATTGATTAAATTGCAGTTTGGTCCCTGGATCTTTCATCTGACACCAGTACCAAACTAATATTTTGGTACATCACTGTAACAGTTTGGGTTACTTCACAATGAGCCACTAGCATAGCTATTGAAATTCAGTGGTCAGGCTATGGATGAGGTACTTCCTGTTAACTTTATGGAAAATGCATTTTTCCTTCTTTATTTTTGCGACATCAATGTTCATTTTTCTTGCTTCTTTTTTCTTTTCAAATTATTCATAATAAGGCCCCAGATATATATGAGAAATGTACAAGGGATGAAAATGAGTCATCATATTCAATCTTAACCAGTCAGTTTACCTTTTACTTACCAGCTTATTTGCCTATGTCTGGGGACATGGAAACAGCACTATTTTACAGCAGAGTTCACTGGGACACACTACATAAGTCTGTCAGTTTAGCAAGTTCACACGTTGACCGTATTCTTTCTAATTTTTAAACCCACTTATTGTTAGCCCTCTATAACTGGTGCCATTGTACAACTGTGTTAAGAAATGTTGCTATTTTCTCCATTGTTGTTAATATGGTTAGTAAAATGTTAGCATTAGGAGCTGGAATGATGGAAAAATTGAACTATGACAGAGTTTATAGCATGACACAGTTTGTGAAAAACAATAACCCATTCTTCGCTGGAACGCCAACATTCTTTGCAGGTACTCACATGCCCAAAAGGGTCCAGGTGATTGTTTGTTAGTTTGAGCTTCTGAAATGACACCAGTTGCCTCATCCAGTGAGCTCCTGTGGCAGGGGAATCAGGATGAACATAGAGTCTGCCTGGCATTGCAGGCTCGGCCTTGCCAGCCACCATCCTAAGAACATATTGAGAGACATGCAGAAGCAAGCTGTTATAAGGAAAGAAAAAATAATAATTTTCCCTTGGCTATATAAAAAAAACAACCCTTACTATGTCTTGATTCATCTAACACTATACTAATCTATTTAATGCTACACAGAGTAAGAGAACACCACAATACTTAAGAAAGCAGGAAGCAGTTTTTGCTAATAATGCTTCTCCAATGTGGTTAAGAAACACCAGAACCCATCGACTACACTACATGCCCCGAGAACAGCAACAAATGGCTTTGCAGTAATTTTTTTATTGTTTTCAGATTTATCATTCTCTCAGCTTTTGCTCACAAAACTCTTTTTGTCCACCCATTAACAGCTGGCAGTGCCATTTCTAATGTCATGCTGATGATGGAGGACTGTGGTGTCATTGCCTCCAGATACAGGCTCAGCTAGTAAAATGGTGAGCCCAGTCAAACAGCTTTTATGTTTTTCTCTTGGTCAGCATCTTGCTTGTACCCTGTATAAAGAGCCCTCGCTAATGATGATCTGCATTAAGAGTTAGCCATCAGACCAAATCCGCCTTGCATGATCTGCTCTTTTGCAATAATTGAAATATATTTGCGGTGATTGTGTCTCTTCCTAACGAGCTGATTTTTTCTTCCGTGATTATGTGAGGATTTCAGTGGATTAGGGTAACTGCTGTGCATCTTTGGTGAATAGATGTAATTGTGGTTATCTGTGAAACCAAGTGCTTCTATTAAAAGGATACTATTTAGCCAATATAGGCATGACTGAAGTAACAAGTAACCATAATGACACTCTATCCTTCCAACTCAGGATGAAAGAAAGGGAGCAGAACATCTGTGTCATGTCTGGCCTGAAGTAGTGACCTGTGGGTTTGTAAACTAGGAGCCATGGCCTCAGTCCAGTTACCTGATAGGGGGCTATGATGCAAAACCTGCAGCCCCTCTTGTGCATCATAGAATAATGAAGGCCTTAAAGCTAATCTAAAATTCCACATCAATACTGCAGGTAATAATGCAGGAGCCATCCTAACTGAGGTAATACTTTAACATTGCAAATTCCCAAACTAACTCAAAATTGATTAAATTACCAACAAACTGACACACAGCAAACCTTAAAAATATGGGGGCCTGGAGGTGACTGCGCACTTTGGCCAGTTATTACAGCATTTCATGGCATGGATTCATAGTATTTATTCAGGTCTGAACTTGTCTACTGATACATAGTATATATTAAAAATGTGTTTATCAGTTCTCTACTCCAGCAAAGTTGTTAACATATTTTTTTTAAATAACCCCTAGCTATGGGACAGTGGTTTCCTCTTAATGATAATAAGGCACAACCCAGCATCAGGAGGTATTACTGGACAATTCTATACCTCTGAATTTATGATTAGTGTCAATGTTTGATGCCAGTGCAGAAAGAAAAGTAACAAATATCTTTCGTTCCTTATTCTAACCCTACCTTGATCATTTAGTTTTTAAGCATAAGCACAATTTAATGTTTAACATACTTTAGTTGCCATGTGCAGATGTTGTAGAAAGCAATGAGTCTGAAAATGGTTTCATTGGCTGTTAAAAAAAAAAATCAAATTGTGCATATGGGTTGGGACGATACATGTCAGAGGTACCACTGGACTGGACATCTTTTCTAATCACAGACCTGCCAACTTCTTAAATGCCTTTGCATTCTCCTCAGTGTGCATAGGTTGGTTGTGGCTTTGTGGTCATTTGTAGAGCCTGGCTGGCAACTAATGAGTCATTTCCATGTATTTGCTGACCTGGTTCAACTCAGAACCTCAATCCTGCATTGCAGGGATTTGCATTCTTGTTAAAACAGGGCTACTCACAGGGAGGAATGTCTTTAACTGATATTGCACTTCTCTTGAGTTGATTGTTATTTCTGCTCTGAGAGATTTCCCATCACACAGTATGGTAGGTAAAAGAAGTTACTTGTTGAAGGTGAACTTTTTACAGAGATACAGTAAAAGCCAACTGTCCGCAGCCCTTTATCTAACATTGGTTCTGCAAAACCAAGTCTACCATTACTGCTTGTGTTTTTCCCACTTCTTTGCAGTAATGGTAGACTTGGTTTGGCAGAGTAATAGCCTCTATTAAAACTGCTATTTTGGTGATAAACAAGTCTTAACGATAAAATAAAAGCCACACATTATTTTGTTAAAAGGGAAACAATGGTCAAAGCTTTCATTATGAAGCAGAAATCAGATCAGATGTGTTGGGTTCTCATCAGCAGTAACATCATTTCTATACAGCTGAAGGAAAACATGATCCACAAAAAATAAAGCAGATATCTGAAGTACAAACAGGAATGCAGAAGAAACCACAGAGAGTCAGTTAGAATCTATGAAAGTACTTAGAGTTGATCTTCATCTCAGGCGCAGCTTGGCACAACTCAGTGTGTTTAAACTGCTAATGGAAATGCAAATTAGTGCAGCTTGGTTTGACTTAGAGTGGCCCAAAGTGCCACTGGAAAAGCCCTTTACAGGCAGTTTGGATTTTCCTGTCTCTGGAACAACTTTCCTGATGAGATTAAGTTCTAAATCTATTACTGCTTTTGAATATTCTTTAAAGGTAGAGTCTGTATAATTTTTCCTAAAAAACAAAATTTAGACCAATACACAATTAATCTGGTTCAATCATCACTTCAAGGCCCCTGTTTATGTGTGGTAGTGACTCTGTCTGCAGAGCCCCTGCCCTGTGCTTGTATTTTGAAGTTTTAATCAGGATGTTTCTGGTCAGAGAGTGGGCGTGGTTTCCCACAGCGCACAGGTGAGGCTGGGAATGGATAACACATATTGACTAGACTGGACGTTGTTGAAACCAGAGACAATGATGGATGCAGAGGTGACAACAGAGGCAAAGAGAAGGAGATATAGCCCTAGTGAGGCACCACATCAAGCTCACAAAGCCTGTTCAAAAGGCTAGCTGGCTAGCTAACATATCTGTTGGAAGTGTGTTCTAGCAACTGCTGCAGGTCAGAGGGCGTGCGCTTCAGGGGCCGGTTGTACCAACTGGTCTTAAGTCTGGTCTTAGCTAAGACTGCTCATAACTTGGCGTTCTATGTCTCCTCTGGCAATTACGCCCGTTGCACCAACAGAGCTAAATCATTCTTCTGGCTAAGACTGGCTGTAAATCTTATGTCTGGTCAGGAGGAGGCGCAAGGTCTGAATCTTGGGCGTTACTGTAGTAAAATCATTAGACACCTACCATGGCACAACTAAGGAAGACTCATAGCAAAAGGAGATCAAAGTCAGCAGACTTTATAATGTCAGTTACACAGCAATATCTAACATCAGCCAAGCTCGAGTAGGGCTGTAGTAGTGGGCTTTGGGCAGCTTTTAAGAACTCTCACTTATCGCTTTGCAATGGCAAACTTACCACTTGTTATCACAGAACTTGTAGCGATGGTCATCAGCTGGGACAATGTCAGTAAGTAAGATGTACTTGGTTTTGGGGTTCATACCAGTCACTTTTACCTTGTAGCTGGGAAACATCCTTCTGTTAAAGAAGATAAAGAAAGAATGTTAGAAAATGATTCTGTTTACCTTTAATGTAAGGAAGGAAACACTTGAGTTCAAAACTAAGTGCTTGATTAGATGAGTTTGCATAAGCACCTTCTTTACAGCACAGACAAAATGAGGGTGAGACCACTCTTAATTGATGGGTCACAATATAAAGTGCAGTGTTTATAATGTACAAGCCCCTTATGTTCCAGCAGTCAGGATTAACAGAGAACTTCTGGTGTTTGGACAGATTCATGTCTTTTTGTCATCATTCTCTGTGCTCTCGAAGACATTTTAAAAGTAGACATCAGACCTGTAAACACAGTACACAGTTCTTATTTGACCTTTGTATGGTAAATGCACTGTAATTCGCGCTATTATTACATCAAGCAACTTTAACTTCTATTTTTACAGTCCGAAACCCTTGCATTTTCCAATCAAAATAAAACATTTTCACGAACCATAACTCAGTTTCCCTAGTAACACCTGGAGGTTTAACTAATACCTGGAGCAATTATTGCCATCCTTTAAAGTTTTAATGCAATCTAAAGGATGAGGATGTTCACTTCTCCAGTAAGTAGGATGAACCCTAGACGCTTGGCAAGATGGGAAACTCTAGTCTGCTCAGCTCATTAAACTGTCTGGCTCATCCATGATCCAGAAAACTAATGTTTACTTACAACATTCACTGTCAGTACAAAACAGTTCATTAAAACATCATAGTATGTTTCACAAGACTATCGAACTATCAGGACATGTTATTGTACCGAAATTATTATGAAGATCGAACCTGAGGTTGTCAGTTGAAACCTGAGGTTGGAAGTTCAGTAGTGATTGGGAAGTGAGATGATGTGATAAAAGAATTAGTAATTGAGATATATAGATGAGATGGTGTTTTTTTTGTTTATTTAATTTGTTTCTAATGTCAAAGTGACTGGACACAGATACAGGCTAAGCAAGAGCATGATTTTGAACGATACACGGAGAGTTTGGCTGGACCTGGCAGCTTGTCCCATAGCAGGAATTAATAGACATCCTGGGGCCGTCAGATCACATATAAGGTTCATATTTTCAAAACAGGAAATCTTTGTAGAAACCTTTAAGAGGGATTTGATCATATTTCTATATGATTGCCAGTTTGTGCAAAATTGAACTGTCTTTTCATTCGCAACCTATGAATTTTGTACTGATGTTTTATTTAAGAACACATTCCATTTGCCTTTTTGTTAGAAACAGTTTTGTGTCCAGGGTTAGTGTAGCATTGTCATGGATAGTGCGACTAACGATCCCTTTGCCTCAGTGACTGCTGCTCAGGGATGTTTTTAGGGGAGTGATTGAGGGACAAGTAGGGTGAGAAGCTGCCACTTCACACCTGAAATAACCCTTTCCCCAAACATTACATAGATGAAACCTATGAAACCTACTCCAACACAGATGAATCCTGCGAGCACATTAAAAACAAATAAAAATAAACTGCCGCTGACTTTCCAGGATCATTTTCTTGACATTGTTCTCACTGTCAAAATCTTATATTTTCAGGCCTAGAAATGATTTGTCCAGTTGCAGACATTAATTACACTGTAATCCCCTCATACTTGAGACACTGAGAGGTCGTAGAAGGTTTGGCAACATACTCTGTCTTTTTATCTTTTAAATGCCTCCAGACAAAAAGACAGAATATGCTAATATAGCTCTTAAGGCCATAAAACACATGAAGGGAGCTACCTTTCATGACCTTTTCTGGGAAACCAAAAACTTTTTCATCCCATGTGCGCCAAAGAAAATTTCACAAAGGTCTCTGTGCCCCCTTATAAAGCCCTAAGTGGTTTTTAATGGCACCCCAGATCGCACAGCAGTTTAGACAGCCAGCTTGTCATTGCTCAAGAGGATATAGTCAAAAAGGCCTGCAGTTTGTCTGTGGTTACTGCCCATGGCAACGTGTTCAAACATTAGGGGACTCGTGAAAGCCTTGCATGCTCTCTGGAAAGATGGCGTAGCATTAAAACCCCTATCTTCATACTTGCTGTTCCAATTGTTGCAAATGCCCTTCTTCAAAGGCTTATAGTGCCTGACACCATCTGATCATGTTACTGTAAATACTCCCTCACGTAAGAGAAAGAGAAGGGGGGGATTGAGGGCATCTCGCTCCCAGGCTTCAAATCCAATCAGTAGGAGAGATCAGTCCTAGTATCATCCTCACTGAAAGACGGGTTAATCTTAGAGGAACATTCAAAACAGACCTCTGCTCATCTCTGGCTCCACTCGCAGCGTACAGACGGAGCAGATGGAAGCCTGTGTCAACACATGCAGCCTTCTGATTTGTGTAATATGGCCGTAACCACCAAGTGAATGGCTCTGCTGCTGCTCATGCTTCAACTGTGGAAATGAGTCTGTTCAGCCAGTCAGATAAAATGGATGCAACATGATACGACACACAAATGAGTGTCACTGAGTCAAAATATGTCTTGGTTCTGTTGCAAAACTAAGTTAACTTCCCTCTAGAATCACAGGTTGTATGACATATTGTCTGTCCATGTCTGGGCAAAAAGTGTTTATGTCTGTTAAAAATTGGCATAGAGAGGGGGAGGAGCAATGAATTGTATGAATGGAGTTTATAATACACACTGTATAGTCCCTCCTCAGAAAAGCTTAGTGATTGTCAAACTGTGCCTAATTTCACACCTTCGCACACACAGTCTTAAAGGTCATTTCACACCAAATCAGACTTTGTTGCAATACGCACAGATTTGTGCAGCAGTGAGAGAGGGTCGGTCCATTTGCAAATGCAAATTAACATCTTTTACTCCTTTATGACAGGGTTTTCCAGCTCTCCATGGTCTGATCTGCCAGTCTGCTGATGGACCACAGCAGAGTCGCGTCTAGTTGCAGACCAACAGATCACTTTGTTGTGTTGTTTTCTTTTTAAAGAACTCATTGCAGTCCATCCTGCCTGAGGCTACCTACATTAAAATAAATGTGAGAACTCGTGTTTTACCACAAAGCCTGGTTTGGTCGAATGAGCCTTGCAGATTACAGGGAGAGGGTTTTAAAACTGTTACAGGAAGCTACAAAAATAGTGAAACAAGGAGGTTACAGATCCTCTCAGACAATCTGATGAGTACTTTGTTTAAAGCTTTCTGAGAACTTAATGCATCCACCTTACTCTGAGTTTCAAACGTCTGATTATCTCGGCTAAAGTGTGATTGATAGGAGGCTATTCATCTTCACCCTCAATTGCTCATTGTAGGAAAGTCCTCATTGGGGTACAGGACGCAGCCAAGTGAGCTTGTACATTCTAAATGTGTATATTTCAAATTTAAGTAGATTATAACTAACTGCATACTAGTTGTTGTTTTTTACACATTTGTGAGCTTCTCTTTTACACATTAAAAATTCAAACAGTGGTTTGAATTTTGAATAAGTCACAGCTGAAAAGAGTAGTGAGTGAAAATAGCTGAGCTGTTGTCTTGCTCTTGTGACTTAAGCAGCAGCACAATCATGGTAGTCTAGAGCTGAGAACTACGATGACACATTTCCAGAGATGATCGAAATTTGTCAACCATTTAACATTTTCCATACCATTTAGTAGTAGTTAAGCATTCCATACTACTGATAGTATTTAGCCAAATATCGAGAACTATTTAAAAGGATGCTTGCACTGTAGCATACACTGTGTCTATTATCCATACTGACTAGCGTTTATTTAAGATAAATATGATAAAACATGGTATATAATGGTTTTGTATCTAGAATACATCCATAAGAAATCAAGTTTTGCAACTCTGGACAGCTGATTTTCAAAGGCGGACAACATGAAGGCAAACATATACATACAGTTGGGTGACTAAGTGAGTGAGTTTAAGAGTAGCATGAGAAATGGAAGTTGGAGAGTGTGTGTATGATATCAGTGTCAGGGTGTGTGTTTCTGTGCCCAGCCAGCTGTTTCTCTTAACAATCCCACATGTTTAGGCCCTCCAGTGATCCATTCTCTCTCTGGGAATCTCCAGTACCACGGCAAGATCAAAAGGAGCATTGGGGGGGGATGATGAAGCACCACAACCTAGTAGACTCAGCCTATTGTGGGCGCCGGATTCCTCTTATCAACCCGCCGCTGCTCTCTTGACGGGCTGTGTACAAAGAGGGAGAGTGAGGGAAGAGCTGCGCTGGGTGCTTTGAAGAGGGAGGATTACGCCTGGACAGTGACACTCACAATAACAAGTCTACCAGGCTCAGCTAGGTGCTGCTTGGGAGTGAACTGAACAAGTTTCATCCCAGAGTGTTGGGAAAATGTGGGATCCCCTGCATAACAGCCTGGCTGCTCTGCATCTGTATCTCCTCCCTTGCCACCTCAGCAGTGACCCTCCTCACATGTCACTACATTGGGTCCCAAAACCTTTTTAAATTAGGACATCCTTTTACTAAAACTGTTCTTTCATGTCACCAGCTGCCCATTACAGTGTTAAAATATACTTTTGCACTTCATTTTGCACATGAACACAGCTTGTAAAGTAATTATTAGAAGTATACTGTTCAGTGTTCTAAGGCTATCTTAAATAAAATACCATGTAATACTATTAAGTTCTTACTTGCTTACAGTTAGTTTACAGAACAAATGTACATTTATATTTATATTTATATTTCAGTGTTTAGATATATTTTATTTATATTTGTACTTATGTTTAAATTTAATTGCTATATTTTATACTTTCCTACTTCTTTTAAGACTTCTGAACAGGAGCATTTGTAACAAAATCCATTTTCTCCTCGGGGATCAATAAAGTATTTCTGATTCTGATTCTGATTCTGATAGTAGTAAGAATAAACTATTATGTCATCAATATTATTTGTTTGGGTTATTATTAGCTTTGCCAGTTTTTGTTTTTTTTTTAACAAGCAGACCAACAGTAAGAAAGCATGATTGAGTTCCTCCTCAGGGGGCCTACAGTGAGGAAAACTTGAAGCACTGCACTGATAAATGTCCATAAAGTGGGGAGAATGTGATGCAGTGTCCTCAGACTGCCCTCTGTGCTACAGAAATTGACGGTGTTCATGATGTCAATCAGTTATCCATGACAACATGGATCAGTTATCAGAAACAACTGATGATATGTGCCCATCGCCTTGCTGACAAACCACTTCAGTTCTCACAGCCTGGTGTCTGTTTAATTAAACAGTATATATGTGGCTTTAAGGAAAACAGTTGCAAGACTGAGATGACAACATGAGTTAGGTAGCCAGCTAGCTAATACTGTGGCTTACAGCCATAAAACAGACATGCTCCCAAAAATCTGCTGTTGCAGCTAATTAAGAAGGATTTAGGCATCTCATGATCACCTGTTTGCAGACACCTAAAACTAATGACTTGCTTTAGTGCAGTTTTATATTGATATCAGATAAAGACGATTTTCATGGCACGGATTCACTTTCCTTCTTGTCAGCAGGCAGGAATAACCCAAAACAGAGTAGAGATTGCACTGTATGAAACATCTGTCCTTAACATGGTGTGAAACATGAAACTCAAGCTACATTAAAACAATTTAGTCTGAACATGTGCATATTATGTTGTACTGAGCTGTTGTGGTGTTCCTCAGGGGTCAGTTCTTGGGACAATACAGATTCTGTTAAAAATTTAAAAACTCTGTAATTAAGCTTGTTTGTTTTGATTTGTTTTAGTTTAATAATACTGTTGGGAGACTGAAAAATAGTTTCAATGTCATCTCACAGTTAGTTGCTTATTTTTCTTTAAGCCGTGCCATCATTTTTCTTTTAATATTTACAGGAGAGAAGGGGAACATGGGGGAAAGGGAACATAAGCCCCATCTCCATGACTTTCCCCTGCTCCAAGCCCTGTCTGAATGTTCAGAGTGAAACACTACACTCCTTACTAAAAACCTACAAGTTACAAGGGAGCACAAGCATATGACAGTTTACACTGCATTTACACTGCCCAGAGCTCACAGTATTTTGCTCATTGTCAAACACCTTCAATACAGAGTGAGTTAGAGAAACTCCTCTGTATCGTGCAGATAGAACCAAGGACAAAGTGAGGCCAGTGATGCTGCTGTACTAATGTCTTCCACAGCATCCCTCTGAGGAGACCTGTGGAGGAGGACAAGGCTGCAGCAGAGTGGGCCTGAATACCAGACAGGGGATCTCACACTGCTGAACATAAGCAAACAACTGTGATGGCTTCACATAGCCACAGAGCCAAACAGTGTTTTACCAGAGGCTTCCCCTGAAAAAAGGTTTTTATTGTTTAGTATGTATACCTTCAAGGGCCAGTGATTTGCCTTACGACTTTTGATTTTGAAATTTTTAAAAGTATTATATAAAGCTTTCATGATTAATGTGAGCCTGCGTTGCAGAGGTTATGACTCTTTGATCTGAAGCATTTTTTAATGTCATAATATTAAACATGCTTTGTGAACATCTAAATCTTACTTTCTAGTTTTTTTTTATAGCTGTGTACTTCTCCATGCCATGCTCCATTTATCTTAAAGTTCTGCACAGCCTCTCAGAGCTGCCAGCATGGCTGCAGACACTTTGCCTTGTTTAAGATTTTAGGGTTTGGCTTGCTATGGCTCTTCTTTTCCAACATATTTGAGCTCCTTATTTAGCAGAACACAACTTCATACAGTTTCTTTGTCATTTTTTTTCTGGTTGATGTCACGTACTTGCCTCGATTAAAACATTAAGCTGAGATCAGACTTTTAAAACTTACTGCATTTAGCTTTTGCGCACTCAAGAACAGTCTGAGCCTGGCTGGGAATATTTTTTGCAAAATATTATGATTGTGCTTTTAGAATACTTAAATGTCACATTCAACACAAAGTTATATTGTATACTTCTGGGCTACCACTTGTACAACATCCCCCTTGCTTTACAACATATATTAATGTGACCAAATGTCTTCTGTGATGATAACTACTCGAGTTGCTCTACATGCACTATTCATAACATACGTGGGTAATTCAGCATGGTGTTAATGTCATTTAATGTGATTTTATTTTCAGAGCTTTTGCTTCGACAGGATGAAGCCAGTGACCTTCAGCTGCAGACTGAGGTAAACCTAGACAGGTTTCCCAGCACAGCTGCATAGCTAAACCAGTGCATGGCCCTTCAAAGGGTTTTAAGGATTCAGAGCCCACTTCATCAGCTGGACAAGGGAAAGCCCATCTCTTACGGTTATGCGGCATTAAGGAAAAAATGTGGTGACCTTTTACATTTTTTTACTGGAAAAAAAAAACATCCCATGAGGAATGAGAGGTGAAGGTCGATTTGAGAGTGTACTCATTCTCTGGTTAATGTCCAACGGCCCCGCTATCTAATCCTCAGGTCGCATTAAATCCAACAAACTGAGCAGTCATTTGTGTTTTCAATTATGTAGTCACTGCAGCAGGAACTCTGCCTCTTCCTGAAAGACAAAGTTATAACTGCTATATGTTACTATTAGCTGTCGAAACAGATGGTCACAAAAAGGTATGATATATCTATCTATCTATCTATATATATATATATATATATATATATATATATGTATAGATACTTAGTTTATGTAATTTATTTA
>JAPZDZ010000024.1:1979487-1994956 GCA_029783805.1 Acanthurus tennentii | reverse complement strand
AACTTATGTTGCATTTCAAGTCTTTATTTATCACATTAATGATAAGAAGCAAAAAAGAACAACTTTAAAACTTGCTGCAGCCTCTGTGATGTGTGTATGTGCAGTGTGAGGCATGCTGACTGCAGACTCTGAAATATCTCCTACAGTCCTGCAGATAAGGAGAACGGATAACGAGTGAAAGCAGGCCTTTTGTGATGTTGTTTAGGCTTCACCAAGTAAAAACCAGGAAAGGTGCTGTTTGTCTTCTCTGCTGACATGAATTGTGTAACTTCTTCAAATGGCCTACAAAAGCTTAGGCTACATAACAACATACTGTAGGCCTACACTGATCATTTAACAAAGTTGTGAATAATCTTGCCCTTTTTACCCCACGCCGTCACCAGTCATTAGTTATGATCCACAGGGCCTCCACAGGAGCCTATTGATCACTCATTGACTGATTGATTTAGACAAATACTTTTTTCTCCCAGAGTGCGAGGTCGAGTCGCCCTCTCTGTTAATTGAAGATAACAGAGTGGCAACAATGGCCCCCGTAATAGAATGAGAGTTTTGTGATTATCGCTGCAGAAAGAAAAGAAAATGAAGAAGAAGGGGAGAAGGAGGGGTGGGGGGCTCTCTAATTAGGAAGCGGGGCGGTGTGGAGGCTGTGGCCGGCAGGCAGGCGACAGGCGCCGGGTCCCGGACAAAAGGCTGTCTGCTGCCCTAAACTCCCCCTGCTTAACCCTTTAAACCGAGACACACATACACACAGTCGCACACACTGAGCTGCTGCTGCATCATGCTCTCTGACAGCACACACACACACACACACGCACGCACACACAGTGGTTTACATTATGACTTTGGTAGCGAACACTAAAGACAAATGGTTTTAATTTCGGAACTGTAAAGGAACAATAAAAATAAAAATAAAAAATAATCCAGAGAAATCGACAAAAATTATGTCGTCTTTCGTAGCAATGCAGGTCGCTATTGCTGTCATCATGTTTGACCGCTCAACACGTGACATGCTAAAGTTTTTAAGGCATAATATGAAAATGATTTCCCATAGTAAGCAAATATTTAATATGATTTTATTTATTACAGAATATACAGGCCGAGCGCCATATTCCATGATAACTTCCCAGCTGAATTTAACAGGCAGCAGTTGAAGTGTCTCTCATGCTGCAGAGGATGTATGAGAGCGCAGCAGAGAAAGCTCCTCCTATAAATACTTACATTACTCAACTCTTTCTAAAAATACAGACGGGTACACAATACTAAAGGAAATGCTGATTGATGGTGACTGAGGACCTGCCCAAAATAGACCCGGACGGCAGGAGACGGATCCGATTTAAAACAAATAACAGTTAATGTACTGTTGATACTACTATTACTGCTATACAATCAATAAAGACAATAATATATATATATATATTTTTTTTTTAATAAAGAGAACCTCTCTCTTATGCAATGTGAAAATTAAACACTAAAATGATAAAGTATAACTTAATATTCACAGGTGCAACTTTTATTAAATATTATGTTTTCCCACAGATATTACAATTGTGTAAAGTGTCAATAACATTGAAATGAAACCCAACAGCAATTTCCTTTAAAAAAGTCCACGAACCACATGCAGAACCGGCTTTTTTCTGTTAAATATGTGGTCGAAAGAGGGCGCTCCTGTCATACGTGTGTTGCTACATGTGTGTAAAACCATTGATGGATGAATTAAAAGTGTTTGATAATTTTTACAGCTGTCCTGTTCTTTTAATAATAATAATAATAATAATAATAATAATAATAATAATAATAATAATAATAATAATAATACGCTTGCAAGATTTCAGCACAACGATTTTTTTATTTAAATTGTGAGACAATCAAAAGAAGAAAGAAACAAAAACAAAAACAAAAAAAAAAAACCCGGACAACCAGCATAAACAAGTTACCTTCATCTTTAAATATATTTATGAATAGATATGAATGATGCGCCCATAGGAGGAATTGCTTTGAATGTCTCCTGGCTGGAGTGAAATAACCTGAGGTGTTTTTGAGTCCATATGGAGCTCTTTCTCTGTTCCTCTGTATTTGTCGGTGGATGCAGACTAAAACATGGCACACACGTCTTCTAAAAATCAGCGATGCTTCATACACAGTTTTTCAAACCAACAAGCGCTAAATAGCTTTCATTTACAGTATATGCTCATGTAAAATGGGGTAGAAGAGGAGGGGAAAAAAGCAACGAGTTAAATTCGAAATATATACACGCTAATATACAGCCTTGAATAAATTAATACCAATTGCATATTCTTGGATCTTAGCTTTATTTACAGAATTTGTTTTATCTTTAATTACATAAATAGTTCAGAAACATTTTTTTCTGGCATGAAATGATAAGCCGTTCTTTCTTCCTTTGCTCTCTCTCTCTCTCTCTCTCTCTCTCTTTTCATCTTCCATGCCTTTGGAAATAATCAGGCCTGGAAAAGGTTTTTGGATACAGCTTGAGACCTGCCAATCTCAGGGCTCGGCCCGGTGTGTAAAAAGCAGGCCTGGATGCTCAAATGCTTCAAGTTCACCAAACTCAGCGCAAACTTTCCACTGTGCGCCGCTCAGTCTGTGGAGCTGCGGGCCCTCAGGCAGGTTAAACCGATATATGGGGCCGATACTGGCCTTGTATGGTCCACCTCTGTTCTAATAGTTATGATAAAGTTTTAAATGCTTGTACTTTGTGGTGTAAAAGATTGTTCTTGAACTGAAATGGTCACATTTATTTTTCATGTTTTAGCATTTTTTTCAGTGATTGTTTGTCTATAATGTACTTTCATATTCCTTGCTTATTTTAATAAATTTTTGATTTGTATCTATATTTTTGAAATCATTTTAGATATGTATCTCAGAGCGTCTATGAGGGCATGACTGCATTCTAGAACTGCTTTATCATAAATCACTAGGATTCAGAGCAGAGTTTTGGCGGCTGATGATGGTCAAAAAGTTGTCGAACAGACTTTCCACTCTCTCGAACAGATCAGCTCTGGAGGAAACCCTCCAATACTTGTGGACTTAAAACGATGAAATTATATGGACTAAATTTATATCTGCAGCTGTGTTCCGAAAAATACCAGTTATCTGCCTTCACAGTCCCATATCGGTCAAACTCTTATCCAAGTCATAATGTGCTGTACAGGACATATGCACTTATAGTCCTCTGGTAGTTCCTCATCCCAAACAGAGAGTCTTCATCACTTGGGAGAGTCAGCAGTTGGAGAGGGCTCCCTCTGGCCCTCTAGACCACTCACCAGTCTCTGGATGCTCTGTAGCTCATTCACAGAGTCCTTCATGGAGGTTTTGGGAGATGAGGTCCTCCCACTCGACCCTCCTGTCTTATGGTTGCTGTGGTGCTCTGGGGCTGGGCTGGTCTCCCTGCTGCCTGGTTTGGAGGATTCGGAGCCTGGGTTGAGGCTTCCCTGCAGGCCAGTAGTGAGCAGACTGGAGCTCTGAGGCAGCGACACTGGGAGCTGGTAAGGGTTAAAGCGGAGCCGGGGCCGGGATGAGCTCAGGAAAGGGTTCCTCGAGAGTGGACTGGAGGTGCTGGTGGCAGGGAGGGCTGAGGCCGAGGCCGCCGCTGCAGCTGCCGCCATGTAGGTGTAGGGGTATGGGAAAAGACCTCCAAACGGAGGCATGGGGATGCCCTGAAATATGAAAGAGGAAGAAACTTGAAGTCATAGTTGTACACACCACTTTTGCCAAACAAGTGGCCAAATTATCAAATTAGTGTTACATTTTTTACAAACAAACATCAACCAAACAGCTGCATTACTAACATTTTTTCATTCAGATTTTCTCTTAATTGAAAAACACAGGACGAATCAACATGTAAACAACTGACATTTTTATCTCCGGGTGTAAAATTTTTTATACTAACAGTTTCATCCACAGAAGCATGCTGACATGTTTAAAAAAATATATATTTGGGTCGTTATTGAATCCTCATGTGTAAATGCAAATACATGTTGGCATGCATGCTTCATTGATCATACTTATTATCAGCACTAAATAAACACTGCTCTGATTGGAATGTGAAAGATTAGCTTTACATAATGGTCCTAATAAGGTAAAACTTAACACCTCTACACCTAATCCTGTCCACTCTCTACCCACAACTCAAAATTCCCTGTCCAGCTTATTCTTACAGGTGTACGGGCAAACAAGATCATTTTATGACTGGATGAATCTTCTTACCTGAGAGGCGAGCATGTGCTGGGACAGATGGAAGGGGAAGGGGTTGGGGGTTCCTCCCGTGCCCTGGGCAGAGAGGCTGCCGTTTTCCAAACCACTTGCTCCAGATACAGAGGCTAATAGATGCCCCATGCCCATTGCAGAAAAGGCTCCAGGGGCCATGGCAAACTGCCCTGGGTGAAACAACAGCGGTGATCCGGTGTTCAGGGGGTTAAAGAACTGCTGACTGTGCAGGCCAGACAGTGCCAGGCTTTGTAAGTGGCCTGGGCTGAAGTGTGAGGGGCTCTCGGTCTGGACCATGAGAGGGGAGAAAGCATCCTTACTGGCACTTATGCCTCCCGCCTCAGAGTCTTTTGTCAGCGCTTCTGTGGTGTCCTTCCTGTACCTGCTCTCTGGTTTGTCCTTCTCAAGGTTCCTTATACTGAATATGGATTCATCCTTCTTTTCCGTGCTAGGTCTGTCCCTTACATGCTCCTCACACCTAGAGCTGTAGGGGGACACAGGTTCAGGTCCCGGGCTGTTGGAGCCAGTGCAGTGCTCATCGTGATGCTCCAGCTCCTGCTCACTGTCAGTGCATGTTTTGTCATCTACAACATAGGAATTACACAGGGAAAAGAGGTGTAAGCAGAGTGTCCAATCACTTTTCTACCATTTCATCCCCAGCCATCACCAAAACAACACAAACAACCGTTACACTCACTACAGTGGTAACACAAGCCTGGTGGGAGCATTAAACTCTCAAAATCCAACCTGCATGTGTCTGATAGTATGTTTACGTATTAAGGAATTAACACATGGACTGCATGATAGATTTGCAGTATTTTATCTCTGAGAGCCCTTGTATTATTTGTGAAACTGTTTGAAGATTCTGAGTATGCAAACATTAGGGGAAACACACACTCAGATTAATACCAGGGCCTATTGAACCTAATAGGATACTAGCTAAGCTCTGCAAATACCTTAAATTAGTTTGTAAAATTAAGGGAAGAAAAACTAGGAAAAAACAAAACCAAACAAAAAAGCCTTCACTTTGGAAATATATGGATTTCAGATGTCTGTTACCCCAAGAAGTCTGACACACTATATATTCTCAGAGAGAACAATTAAATATAACTTAGTTATATTTAAATAAATATTTACATATATATGTGTTAAACTGTAAAACACCGCCTTGTCCTGCGCCATTAGAGCTCCCAAGCACAAGTTACCAAACGACCTGTGTAAATTAATAAAAACAACAAAAAATTCCTATTTTTGCACAACAGCCGGCCTTTTAGATTTTACACACGTTGCTGTCTACTTACTGTCATATTTTAGCCAATTTCATGCAGTGAAAGTAATGAGGCTACTTTTTATTTTTCATATTTAAAAATTATTCCTACTTTTAATGGCTTTGACCTCATCGTTAGTACTCATTTCGGCTCACATTGCGCCAAAAATTAAAATAAACAATAATGTTTCTCACCTCGACTGGGCCTGCTAAACCTCAGCGGACTGGAACCGGCTCCCAGCGGGGAGTGGACGGCGTCCCTGCCGGCAGGAGGCTCACTAGACGAGGCGTCCGAGTCCGCGCCCTCCCGGTCAGCCTTGCACTGGTCCTCATACATCCGCAGCGACGGCATAGTCAACTGTTTCCTGACAACAACAACAACAACAACAATAATAATAATAATAATAATAATAATAATAATAATAATAATAATAATAATAATGTTATTTGGGTTACTGTATCACAAAAAAATTGTGGACACAGACAGACACATTCACACACACACACACACACACACACACACTGCCTTTTGTGCAGGTGTTTAGCGGCAGTTTGATACCTTTTTTCTCTCCTTCCGTTCCCCGTGTCTCTGAAGCCTTTGGCAAAAGGGTTGTTGTCAATCTTCAGCTGCGTTATCTGTCAAAAATACAGAGTGAGAATAAATATTAGATAAAATGAACCAGTATTAAAAAATCATAGATTTTACTTGGCCAGTGTTTGGGACGGCAGTGTGTTTGGATTAACACACATCGTGTTGGACAGGAGCCACTATAGGCCTTCGGATTTGCATTATTAATAAAAGCGTAACGATGGAGCGTTATTCTCATAGGCCCCTGGAGAGAAATTCTGCTACGAAATATTTTTCTAGCCCCCGTCCCCTTAGAAAAAAGGCAGAGGGAGCAATAGTGGAACAGATGACTATCATATCAATAATTAATAATGCGGTTTGGATCACTGCTGCTTCACGATATGTCCTGTTGTGGAGAAGGCCGGTGTGGCACCACAATAGCAAAGGCCTGAATGGCTCTTGCAGGAGCTTCCAGGCTCCTGGAGGCCCTAAGTGGCCCTTGAACAGGACGCTTCAGGCGTTTTCTGTTTAAGCAGAGAGAGTGTCTAGTAGCATCTGTCCACTGTGGCTGCGGGGTGACCAGCCTCTTTAAATGCCCTTTAATCGATGGTGACTCTTTGCCATAAACTTTTACAACAAGACCCCCCTCACCCGCCCCCCCTGAACACGAGCTCCAATTAGCGTCATGGTAGAGGATAGGGAGTCCGCGAGGGGGTCTACAATAATGCCATCAAAAACACACACATACAAAACCTCAACATGCTCTTAAATAAATAAAAACGGAAAGTTTTTTTCGAAAGATGAAAAGAGAACATATCCGGCGTGTTTAATGCTGCATTACAACAAAACAAAACACACTCTTCACATCTACACGCTTAATTTATTCACTTCTAGTCAAGGTAACAGCCCATTACTGGCCCATGAATTGCAGATAGGACACGCTACAGAACACTTAGGCTGCACATTTTAATCATAGTCAGAAATATCTGCAACATCCACAAGTCCAGGCAAAACAGCAATTAAAAAAATCAAGCGGGACATGAGAGTCCTCTGCAGGGAAATTAGGCGACCTACAAAATCAGATTAAGTCTTCGGGGGTTGGTGGTGGGGGGAGGGGACGCATGTAGGACATTTATTATGCAAAGTATAGCAGCCATATTAGAGCAGTTGGTCGAGTGTGAACGTGACTCACCTTGTCGTTCTGATATGCTGTCACAGCCACGAACTCGGTCTCTGGGAAGACGTAGGTCCTGAAGGTGCTGTAGGGGAGCTTCAGGATGTCGTTGGCCCGCACTATGTGGAACCTGGGCTGGTATTTGTGCATGGAGTTCAGGATTGTCTGGACCAACACACACAAACACACAACTTTGGAGTGATTACCACGGCATTGTAGGTTTCTCTTTGATGTTTCTTCATATTAAAACTCGCCACTAGACTGAAAATGTTGTCGGATCATCCAGCGCATTGTTGTTGATGCTGTTATAATTACCGTGTGAGCAGACTTGTCTGTAATTAGTGCGGGGCAAAGGGAAAAACCTGACCGGGCCACACATGTTGTCAAGAGGGTTCAGAACCACAGTAAAAAATGTGATTTAATCCAGTATCCAGTACAAAAGCTACAAATTTCTACTATGTCATTTTAAATTTACCTTTAAATAGTATATAGACGCTTTACAAGTCATAAGTATGGAGGGCCTGTACCCATTTAACGCTTTATATGCCTACATATATATATATGCATATATATATATATATATATATTTAATATGAACGCTTTTTTAAAAAAACAATCAAAAAAAAACAAGCAATACAAATTTAAAACGGCAATATAATATGAGAATAAAATGTGTCGTTAAAGTATTATTTTTAAATAAAAACAGACTGTCCAGATGTTAACTTTATTAAAAAAACAATCACACAGGAAGCAAATACATGTGTGATTAAAACTTGTACATAAAATGAAATCCTGCCCGTAAGAGACTGATCATTGAGAGTGACATGCAACTGTTAAATTTGTTTCCAGTCGGAGGCACACTCTGCCTGCCAATCAGGTGGACTTACACAGACGTTTATCATTTGGTTGTAGCCTACATATTACTGCACTGGTAAAATAAAACAAGTTAAAGAAAAATAAGGGGAAATATTATAGATAAAACATTGCAGCACATTTGCAGCACTTCAGCATCCAGGCAACACAAAAGATGTTATATAGACCAACTTAATATTATACAAAATAACGCCACTATACCATACTATACTATATTATACTATACTATACTATACTATACTATACTATACTATTACTACACTATAGTATTATACAGGTTGGGAGTAATATTAAACACCTCAGTCAATTCGGTCATGAAGGCTAAATTCTTATCATTTCTATTTGACCCGATTTGAAACACTTAACTAAAACACGATATCTTTGTTTTATTTTAAGTAAAATGTAAAGAATAAAATGATCTTAGGGCTCCAAGCTTCTACATAGAGCTGAGTTGAGCCTGGGTTGAATAGGTTAAACTGGTACAAGGGGAGAAAATGCAGGCTGATAATATTCTGGAGAGCAGCAAGGAAACATAGGCTCTGTGTATGTCAGCGGTAGTGGGAAGTCAAGTGGCGACAAAGTGTCAACAGCTTTCTACCTAAAGACGTTAAACAACATAAATCGAACCTATTTATCTTCAAAAGCATATGTTAAGTTTTCAAAATTATCTTTTGATTGCGTTTATTTTTTTCTAGAAATTCTAGCTTTACACACTCTTATTTTTCTAGGCCTACTTCATGTTTTCTTGCAGTAGTTTAAATACAGAACACGTTTTGTGCCTTTTAAAAATATTTATTTTCTATTTTCATTTGTTTTTTTTTTGCTATTGTTATTCCGCTACTTCACAACGACGATCCACTTTCCCCATATGCTTTATAAAAAAATTATCTTGTCTTTAAAAAACCCTCAAAACACTCTGCCCCGTCAGTTTCAACAGCAAACACCTCAGAGCCTGGCGTGTAAAATGAAAAAATGTCACTGCTCTGGCGAAAAAGAAAACTATTTGTACTTACAAATCCGTGCTTGTCCGAGATGTTGTTGGTCAGTTTGAGTTTATGGAAAGCAACAGGCTTGGCCATCCACTGCTCGCCGGTGGCTGGGCTGTCCGGGTGGATATACATCCTCTTGGGCATCTCCGGGTCGGCCTTGCCCGCCACCATCCAGCGGGAGTTGTGGAACTTGTAGCGGCAGTCGTCCGCCGCCACGATGTCCATCAGCAGGATGTACTTTGCTTTTTTATCGAGCCCGTTTATTCGCACTTTAAATGGAGGGAACATCCTCCTGTAGAGAAAACACACAAGTAGTCAACACGCCGTGATTCAAGCAAAACACGACATCAGATTGTCATTTAGCGAAGACTTGAACAAATCTGACAAAAGAAGCATTGAAGGCAACGCGGGCGCAGGAAAAACACGCCGCTGTGACAGGAGGAAATATCATAATCGTCAGATAGGCTATTTCACGCGACAACACAGCAAAACCATAGTATGTGTGTGTGTGTTTCTGTGTGAGTGTGTATGTGCGTGTGTCTGTGGTGCCTGTCCGCCTGTGTGTGTTGTCCAAGCTCTACACTACAAAGCTGAGCAGTGTATTTATGACCACACCACTTCACGTTCCTTCTTTTTTGAAGTGACAGCCTGTTTATAAAATCCAGAAGCTCTGCAGTTTAGGGAGTTAAAATCTGACTAAAGCTCAGGCAATATTTTCCCCGAAATATCCTAAATATGTGCTTTGATCAGACTTGAAATATGTCATAAATATTTCAAAATAAATGGACGATTTATTAATTTACTTACTTTTATAAATGAAGCCATGTTTAACTTCAAATGTATACTGAGTAAAGGAGTGGGATTCAATTTAAAAACAATAACCTTTAGCCTTTTTAGTGTAGGATGGATTGCGAGCTGTACACATCTTGTTCTTGTTGTATTATCTAGTTTTTTTTTACTTGATTTTTATTTATCAGTCGTTGAACACGCTAACAATTGGTGGGGAAATAAATGCCGACTAGCAAAGGCCTGTAAAATGACTGCCGTTAAATAGCTGAATAAATGGCTTCTCAGCTGCTCTAGACGTGTCCACTTTGGCTCATTCTCTGAAAATTCTGGCATCTGATAAATTGGCGGTTTTATATTAAAAACAAAGACGGTATATCCGTGGGTGTAATAGTAGTTCTGAAGAAATTCTTACCTTCCGGACTTGGTAATAACCATCTCCGTCCCGAGTTTATGAAACTGGTCCCAAAGATCCTTGGCTTCCAGTGTAACTTTGGGGTCGTCGTCTACTTCCTCCTCGGGCTCCAGGCTCTTCATGCTGCGGAGATGAGCCGCCTGATGGTGGCTGAGGGCCGGGTGGAGCCCAGCCTCCGCCGCCCCGGCCAGGCCGTGGTCCGGGATGGGCTTTGTGAGCGCCCCGGGAGGCAGGCTGAGTGCCGGGAAGAAGGAAGGCTGCGCGGCCGCTAGAAAGGCGGACATGGGGAAGTCGGTCGGCCGGTGTGCGTGGAAAGGGTGATAAGCCATTGCAGTCCCTGTAAAAACTGGATCTCTCATCGGTGCATCCACAAAAACCGAAGTGAAATAATGGATTTTTCAGTGGTATCCCCCCCCAACCTAGAGCCAGTGTAGGTCCGCGCCTCGCGAGCAGTTAATTTCTGTAAAGCGTTACAGAAGAGTCCGGCGCCTTGTCAAAGACGCGGCGCGTTATCAGGGTGAAGAAAATAGCCCAGAGTTGCTGTTGATGTGCTTTTCCTTTGGTTCGTCCGCCGAGTCCTTCAGTAGAAGCGGCGCTGTGAAGGCAGAGCCCGACTGCGCTGTGTACCTCTCAGAGAAATAAGCAGTTTCTCTGTTTCAGTCATCCCACACTGACTGGAGAGATGTGGCCCCGTTCACTGCAGATCTGTGACTATCTCACATGTCCTTCCTGCCTCCATCCCCAACACTAATGAACCAAGCCCCTTTGATTGCTGATTTTACGCTTTCTGGACCAATTGTGGGCCCCTATAGGCGTGGTTCTGACAGCTCCGGCCAGACTCTAGAAGAGGAGGGGGGGACAAGAAGGTGTCGGAAGCATTAGCAGTAAGAAAACATGTCAACAGAATAAAATATTAACCAATGACAGGAAAGATCGGGAAATCCCACCCCCATTTCCAAGCCAAACACCGGGTCAGCCCTCAGTTCTTGGCCGGTGGAGGCATCACCTCTCTCGGCTTGCGTTTTTACAATGTCGCCTCCGGAGAAACCAACCTGTCCACAGACTCACTGTCTTAATATTCACCTTAATACAGAGGAACAGCTCCAGTTCTCCACGTTTACCACTGTCTTTTAGAACAACTCACAACAGTAAATCCACGACTCGCAGTTCATGCGCTGCATTCCGGAGAGATTTATTTCAAGTGCTGCTACTCTCTCGCTCGCTCTCTAGGCTATAATAACAGACTTGTAATTATTGCATGTTATCGACTGTTTTGACGCTTAGGCTGGATTTGCCTCACACTAGCCCATGCAATGTTAGCTGTGTGTGTACTGACTTCAGCTTCGTACAGCCCCGGCTTCCCCAGGCGAGAGCCATTTATCGTTTCGTTTTCCTGATCGAGCTGACGGGAAGGCAGCAGCAGCAGGCGCAACGGCAACAGCGTAATAAAGAGACAAGGCTGGAAAAGACAAACCCAGATGCTGCGTGGAGGAAAAAAAGTGGAAACCAGATGAATGATGATGAATGAATTTTGAGAGAAAAATCAGGGAGAAGGAAAGCGGTGAGTGCTCACTTCGATACAAACTCTTCCCTCTTTGGAAAAGTTAAGAAATAAACTGATATTTCTCTCTGGCACATTCAGATTTCCACTATGGGCTAAATATTATCATTGTCAGTGAAGTTTTTTTAATTCCTGTTTCACGTCGTTGTTGTTTTGTGTAGTATCGTGTGTATTTCCACATCAAGCAGTTGTAGCGATGACAAGATTTAGTGCTTAGTTTCAGAGCTGAGGGCAGGCCGTGGTAGCGTGTAATCTCCGACAGGTTGTATTTTGTCAAAACCAAGGACAGTGCGGGGCTCCAGGAGCCACAGGGGCCCCCGCCTGCCTCCCCGCACTCCGCTCTGCTGAGCTGCTTTCAAAAAATCCAGCGTCGCAGCTCTTGATTAACTTGGACTCAGTTTGTTAAAGAGCCGCTCGGCGCCAGTCGGCTGATGCGCCACAATAAGAACAATCTCTTGTCTCTTTATATTTACCCTGAAGTCCTGCATGTGCGAGCCCCTCTGGCCCCCTCAGCAGCCTCATCTGCGCCTTCGCTCCACTTTTCTGCCTCGGTCGTGACTTGGTGTCAGATGTGATTTTTTTTTCTTTTTGGATAAACAGCTGCTCTCTCCGGGCAGGAAGGACGCTGATATCAGTCACACGCGTCACTTCGACAAAAAGTGAAAGAAAAAGTGATAATCCTTCTGAATGAGACTAACAGAGACAACTGCGCATTTCCTATTAACGCCTGGAACTTAGCCGCATTTCTGTGGCTTCCGCTGACAGGCGAGCAAAACTCTTACTGACCGTAAAAACGTCTTGGATGATATTTACAAAGCCTTATTATAATATATTAAAACCACCTGATTCATTTTATAATCGGTCGCTAAAGGGCTACAAAACTATCAAAATGAGCCAATAAGCAAAACAGCTGCTTCAAAGAGACAAAAGGTGTACAACATTTTTTTTTATCTTTAAATGCAACCCGTAAAAAAACATACAGCTCCACAAAGATCAGCAGCTCGCACCTGTGTCTGATACAGTATGTTATGTGATTTAAGAGCATGAAATGTTTGCACATCTCCGCTGTGTTACACACTTGTTGCTCGGCTTCCATCAAATTGATACAGCCATTCGTCAAGAGTGAGGACAGGAGCAGCACAACAGAGCGCACCATGTCCGAAAGAAGCCAAAACACTCTGTATGAGCCCCAGGAACGCACTTTATCAGGCACAAGTCCCCGATGCATCCACTGTTTGACACAGTGGGGACATCAACAGCAGAGTCAATGACAATGTGAAAAAGTGCATTTTCAGTCAGCCAGGTGTTGGAGATCAATGCCACTGAGCATCAACTTAACATGAGAGAGTAAACTCATCAAGATTTTGCATTCGTACACACCTCACAATTTCCTTCAGAGTTATAGTGTGGTGTGTATCTGCTATAATTTGACCGGACAGCTGACTTGTTTGGAATGCTGCACCTTCAGATTTATGAAATGACAGAGATGTAAGAGCGCCGTGGGATCGGCGGCGGTTTGTCAGACATTTAAAGCTGCGTGTAAGGAGCTGCAGTAGGGAAAAAAGATTAGCAACATATGGAGGTGGATAACGGTTTTTTTTGCCGGAATACTCATCTGGATAATTGTATCAACAATGCTTGTGCAAATTAGTCACCATTTATTTGTTCTGTGCCGTCAACGGTACAGAAATCTCCATTATGCGCGATTTAAAAGTCATTAAGCCGAGGGCGGACTGCACGGAGTTGCCGGTGGATCTAAATAGACGGGCTGACAGACTAACATATTCTCTGCGCTGAGGGATTAATGGCAAACAGTAAATATCCTCCTTGGAACTGTCCTTTGGAATGTGTGTCTCTCTGTGTGTATCGTTGGTCTCAGTTGGTGAAATGGAGGCAGAGCAATCATCACTGGCAGACAAAAAATATCAAAAATATGTCCAAATAAAGTTTGGAAACATATCTAAAACCACGGTCTCCACAGTCTTCTCCTATAGAAGTTCAGACAACACTTTTATTATGTTATATCCACAAATGAATCAAAATAAGCAGGTTTTGGGGCTAAAATTGTGCTACTTGATGCAAAAAATTGTTAGTCACCCTTTAAGCTCGGGTTGTATTTAAAGTAAATGAACCGCTTGCATGATGCTTTCCATACAGTAGGAAGTTGACTTTAGCTTTTCTGTGTCCTTGATCCGTCCGCTCAATACAATATAATACAGCTGCAGATGTGAGAATGTGCGCAAACGCGTCTTCCGTCGTGCTGCTTTGGCCCTTGTGTCAGCTTTCCGGACTAAAGACGCTCTAATTACAACATAACGGGACAGTTTTGCGCCATATTCGTCTATAATCAAGTATTGTTATTTTCTTCCCCCTCTCTACATTGTTCCTTTCTTCCTTTTATCTCTCCATCCTCTCCTCCCATCTCCCTGCATCATCTCTCCGGCTATATTTAGCGGCTAGACTGAGGCCTTGGCGCCAGACCGTTTAAGACCTGTCAAAGTCCCTCATATTTCCCCTTGTCACATGGAAACCCGGCGACCAGCGGCCCTCTCCTCCTCCTCTTCTCCTCCTACTTTTTTCTTCGCCTTCTCCTCCCTCGTCCTCCTCATGTAGCTACCAGTAGCCCTCCTCCTCCTCCTCCTCCTCCTCCTCTCCTCCTCTCCTTCATCGACTCCACTTCCTTCTCAGTTCACTCTGCTAAATGAAACATATCAGTTCTCACTTGTAAGGCAAGCAAAATGTTTCCTCAATCCCTCTCCAACACACAGACACACAGACACAGACACACACACACACACACACGCACACACACGCACACGCGCGCACACACACACACACACAATGTGAAACTTACTATCATGTTATTTGGAACAACACAATGAAATAGATGCCTGTTGGTACCGAGCAATGCCTGATGCATCACAGATTTTTAAAAGCAACACACAGTAGCAGAGCACAGACAGTGGACATGACTCCATGACAAACTCTGTCATAAACTATATCCAATTTTATCTTGTGGCCTGCCAGCCCCAAAAGCTTGTTTTCCCCTCTTCTTCTTCCAGTCCTGTATCTGAACTGCACCCACAGTGTTAAACAGAGGCTGTGGATGCGTCTGAATGACAGGTAGTCAACCAGGTGGGGGCGCTATAGTGACCCAGGGGAGTCAGAGCTGTCACTTCCATAGGCGTTACAGAGACACTCACATTACTCACACTCTGATTTGGTTTAGTCTCATAGAGCCTAATAGACAGCTCTGTCTTTACATTATATTTGCACTGCAACAATTATTCTATAAATTACAATTATTTTATTTTATTTAAATCATAGTTGAACTGTGTCAGGTCTTTGTGCCGAGTATACATGGGGACCCTTGGGTGGCCCTGGACTCAACTTCGTGAGCCTCTGATGAAAAGCAAAATCAGTGTGTCCACAGAGTGCAAGAGCAGCATTGTGTGTGTGCCTGCTCTTATTTATCCAGTGATAACAGGTACGACAACACGATGCTTCCAAATATATAGGCAGTCAAAATGACATTACCCTCTGTCATTACTGCCTCCCTCTTTCTTTCTTTCTTTCTTTCTTTCTTTCTTTCTTTCTTTCTTTCTTTCTTTC
>JAPZDZ010000024.1:1968526-1979387 GCA_029783805.1 Acanthurus tennentii | reverse complement strand
ACCCTCTGTCATTACTGCCTCCCTCTTTCTTTCTTTCTTTCTTTCTTTCTTTCTTTCTTTCTTTCTTTCTTTCTTTCCCGTTTTCCCCTTTTCCCTTTTGTGCTTTGAACACAAAGGCACCACAGAGCCGCCAGGTCTGCGGGGCCTCTTGTATTAACACAATAACCTGTTTTTTTCGATTGTCCATACAAATGTGTTCTTGTTTATCCGTATAAGAAATAAATGTAACCATGAGCAAAACCAACACATACCATAAACACCCTTTTAAAATCACGCATCTGTCCTGTCAAGACTTAAAAACGGCCGTAAATGTTGGGCTTCCCTAAAACAGAAAATCAGACTCTGTAAATGACTTAAATTTCAAACAAAAGACACCTTCAAAAAATCACCTTGTTTAAAAAGAGATTACCAAGTATAATATTAAGATGACAGATTTTTCTGTTATGTTTGCAATGAATCCCCTTCCTGTACATTTATTTATTTAAAAAATATTTTCTCGTTCTTAATTTACAAAAAAATGCTTGTATTTTGAAAAAAAGCTCGTTTTACCGACCACTAAAAATCTCCTTTTTAACCCTACACTCCCTGTATTCCGTGGGCTCAAGTGCATACGTGCAAGTTGTGTCTTTAAAGTAAAAATCCACTTGCGCTGTTTTTAATGTCTCAAGCAAATGGAAGAAAGCAATGAACACTCACCGGCTTTGATTTTGTTTTGTCTGGGAGAAGATCTCCAAATCATTGTTCATCAGTAAACATTTAAGAATCGTGTTTTTTTTTTATTTCATCCACCTGACAATATTTTATTACTATTTTATGTCCGTTTGAAACCTTTTTTAAACCAGCAAAATAATCCTGTGTGTGTTTTGCAGGTGTGTTGACAGCGTGGAGAAATTGAATTAGCAGCTGCAGCGCCGGGAACATTGAATCATATTAAAAGCGCAGCAGAGGAGCGGAGGCTACCTGCAGGCCGCAGAGAGGCTTTTACTCCTCTGCTCTCCGTCAGTGAGGGGAAGAGCACACACACACAACACATTTGACCAGAAATCCTACAATATAGCGCAGTATATTCACAAGATATTCACATCTCATTGAGCTAGAGAGTCAAAAACAGGAAAAAATCGATTTCAGGTTCGATTTCAGAAGTTAGTTAAAAATTTTTCGTTTTAGTGTTTCTTTGTTTATTGTCAAAACAGAACTAGTACCAGCAGCTATGGCCAAACTTCAAACAAAGAGACCGGAAATGATTTCCGACTAAGAATGTAAATAAGCTTTAAAATGTTTTAAATATATATCGATTTGAGAAGATTGAAAGATAACTGAAAAATCGGAATTAGATTCTCTGTAAAATTTAATCATTTTTTTCTTCGAAATGTTGTAAAAAAAAAAAAAAAGACATCAGTTAGTGTGTTATCACGCTGTGATATCATGCCGTTGTTATTCAGTAACTGCAGACTCAATGAGTTAAAAAATAAATACATGAGTGGAGTTCCACGGTCGGACTGCTCTCATGTATGCACCTCATCCTAATGTAAATATCTGCCTCCTTCTAACAGTATTTTAATATGGTCTATCAGATCATGTACCTTACAAATTAAAGTGGGTGGATTCAAATGCCTCTGAGCCTAAAATGTATTAAACTGAGTTCATCCCTGCTTTCTCTTGTGCACAGGTGTTTCATAAAGCCTTGTGAATTCACATCAACCTGTAACTGCCCTAAGAAAAAGAAATTAATTATTGTGATTCTTGAAGGCTGAACACAGCAAATGAAACTGAGGCTAATCCAGAAAAAATCCTGCTCATGTTCCTGATTCACATTTAATCTCCATCCAACCTGACAAAAGCACTGTGTTCAGATCAGGGAGCACATTTCCACCTCTGTCCAGGACACCTTACAATGTGATGGTGAGTATGAGTGGTAACAAAGCTGTCTCTGTGCCAGCAGCTCTCCAAATGTGGTTCAGAGACCCCTGGGGGCCCCAAGGATTCCTGCAGGAGGTGTAGAAAAGTGGGAAAAATGTTCATTTCAGCGTCATGTTATCTGCCAGATATTATACTGATGACAGAGTAAAGTCTAAAAATGAACCAGATTTGAGCTTTTACAATTTCATGAACTTCTCCCTTACAGTAATAATTTGGCCTATCTGCAGTCTAATTAGGGATTTAGGCTTTATGGCATGCACCTGACAATGGCCCTGGGCCTTGTGCCAGTGTGGAAGTATTCTGGCACAGCTGATCTGCACCTTTAAACCAAATCAAATCATGGAAATCACCTGCTGCAGAGCAGCTGCTCCGATGTGAACTAGATTGTTATTTTGAATGACACAGATCTCACAAATACTCTGCGGCTCTTCAAAAAAATCAGTATCATTTGTTTTCCTAAACCTGACCAGAGAATTCATGTTAACTCTTACCTTCTAACATCCCAATACTTCCTATGCCATGTGCTCAGGATTCAAAATGAAACCTTTTCGGTATTTATTCTGATCAAATGCATTAAAAATTCAAACTGGCCTTGAAGGCCAGAGTATTTTAGCATACAGTGTAGAGACAGTGTCATTCTGAAGCATGCAGCAATTAACCATAAGTCTCACAATGTTGAGCTGCAGAGACAATGAATTACACACAGTGCCTGGTACAGAATTAGACTGTCACTGAGGAGTCCATGTATTCTGGTCACTGGCTACTCCTCTTCCATTACTTTAGCTCCCTGACTGTTGTGTTATTTCTGTTTTGGAAAATTTTGTAACCAACATTATTAACTTTAAAGGCTCATCTCATGTCTGCAAGAATTACAAGAGTGTTTTTAATCATAATTTATTCTCAACAAAATTAGAAAATGCACAGTAAATAAGTGTTAATTTGCCTTAAACACTATTTTTTAACTGCAATCTCTCTTTAATTTTAAAGAGAATTCTATCACATTTCAAATTCTAAATCAAAACTTAAAAAATCAACAAATTAATTTGTCTTTTTTGTTTGTGTTTGTGCGTTCTCTCTCTGCTGATCTACAGAATTTTTTGCTTCAACAAATTTCTAATAGTGAATATTCATGTAGAACTACATTTGTAGGTGATTAAAGCTTTTGTGCGTATGTTCCAACAACCAATAATGTCCCCATGCTAAACAATCTACCCTGAAATAAACAATAAAATACCAAAGTTAATGGTAAGTTTTCACTTTTCTCTGAATTTTAAAAATAAAAGGATATATGCACAATTTTTGATAAGTGGTTTCAAGCATGATTTTTAATGGTTGAAGCTACAAAGAAAATAATCCATAATTACAGATTTAAGATTTACTCAGTGGGAACATTTAATGGCCAAATAAATGTTATTTTGAAGTTTTTTTTTTAAAAAAACAGCCTTCACAGTGATTTTTAGCTCAGTGTTGTCACTTTTCTTGGTCAAAGGTAAAAAAAAAATCTATAAGTGATGTTGCTTCTAATTTGCATCAGCTGCACTGCTGGTCTCATCAGGAGGAAGAGTGATCATTCTGTGAATAAGCACCACTGAGATCTCATTGTTTGGCTAAAACTGGCACTTAGAAATACAACAGTGATCCCTCTGGTCCAGAAAGGCTTTACTGTTGTATATGATCTTTTAAAGTAATAAATACTTAATTAAATTGGGCCTTTAATCATTAAACATAGTTGATGCCATATTTTCAGTGGAAAAGCATTAAATTCTGAGTCAGTTTTGCTTGCTTACCAAGCTAAAACTACCTTTTTGTAGTGAGCCCATAAAGGTTTTGTTGGTCTGAGATGACTGCTAAGTGTTCAGTTTGTTGCAATGTTTCTCCAGGTAAAAGTTCACAGGTTGGGACTCGACACCAATAGGTTCCACATATAAGAACATATGGAAACTAAAGTTTAATCCAGTTGCATCCAAGAAATTCTCTCATTTAGAGTGACTTGAACCAGTGAATAGAAACGGACAGGAAATACTTTTCTGAGTTACTATTAGATTACTCTGCTGTAGCCTTTAAAGTTGAGTATTTTTCTATTTTTTTCATAAAAAGAATACAGTTAACTTGTTTGGTGGCATGACAATGTCTACTTGTTACATAATTATAAAAGATTCAAATTCATTTAAATGTGATGTGTTTCAGTTAGCATGTCTCCACTGTGTGTGGTATTCCTGTTGAAGACAAACAATATTGTAATTTTTTTCATATTTTTTAAAGGTTAAAAGAGTTACTCTGATGATCGAGGAGATTTTTCCCCACATTTTTAGTATGTAATTTTACGAATATTAAACATCATGCAAAAAGTTTGTAATGACATCTTGAAACCAAATAAAAAGTTTCATGTAAAAACTGTAGTTTTTCTCTTGAACTTGTTGCATAACGCTGAGCTTTTCCTCAGTGGCAGAGACACAGCCTGCCAGCTGGAATTTATTTCTACTTCATTCATAAAGGAGTCTTGCTTCTAAACCCAACCTAACTTTAGTAATGGTTCTGTTTTTAATGTATTCATTCTTTTGTCCAACTCGTACTATAACAGATTTTATTTTCAAATGTGACTGGAAAAACAGGAACACTGTTTTAAATTTAAAAATGTTGCAGGCATTGAAGTTGGATTATGTTATTACTTTAATTGTCAGTGTAAATGTTTCTGGCCATATCTTCAAGTTTGGATACGTTGTAGCCGTGTAAGGATCCCTTTTTATTTTACGACTTGTAGCTTGTGAACACACTGATGAGATGAAATAAGGCATACAAGGAATAACCTACCACTAATCTAATTTAATTTGAATAAGTTCAAATGGTTTCAGTCCAGTGTTTAACTTCATTAAAAGATCTCGGCATAAGAGTTTTAGGACTTCAAGTTTTGTGCTGATTAGCAGTGAAACAAACATGCCCTCTCCTTTCTTCAGTCTCTCAGAACAAAGAGCCAGGGTCGGCCATAAAAAGTCCCTTTAACAACACTTTATTGCCTGTTAAAAAATATGGTACTAATTACCAGTGGGACTATGTGCTGATGGTCACCGCCGTGGTTGAAATCTGAACGGCACAATTAAGAGCAATCAGAGTGAGGAAAAAGACAGACAGTTTCATTTCCTTGTACTTTATTATGTTTTTTTTCTTGCATGAATGCTGGGAAAAGTAGTCAGTATTTTTAAAAATGAGATCTTACCATCAACAACAAGCATTTGCTCTGAGTTTAAACACATGGATTCATGCCTTCCTTCAGTGACTGAGCAACAACAGGCCAACATGACATGCAGCCAGTCCAGCAACACTCAGATATGTGGGATTGTACACTGCTAGTATCATTTAATGTCTTTTTTAAGGTGACTCTGTAAATAGTGCATTTAAGATTTCACCAAATCACTTATACTGCTTAGGACAAACTAACAGGCAAAGTATGTTTAATAAAGGAATTTGTGATTATCAAAGTCAGTCTTCTTTGTTTCGGGCAAAGCCTGTACATTTAAGGAAAATACATTTTTAGAGAACTATAACTACAGACAGAAAAAAGATTTTGGTCAAAAGTGGCTAATGTACAAAATACAGCATGACGACTACACATGCCGCTATTACTCTGCTCAATTAAAGTTTACTCTCTGGAAAGGCTGAGTGGGGAATATATCTAAATGATTTCAGAAACATATCTCAATTACACTGTAAACATCTAAATTACTTCAGCAATGTAGTAATAGTGTCATCTCATTACTGCATCCTTTGTCAAATGTAATTACTTAAAAATCAAAGGCATGAGAGGACCAAATTTAATCAAAAACATTTAGCAAGAGGCCATGAGAGCAGCAACACACTCACACACACGCAGAGGGGAAAAGGAGCTGCTACATGTCACTGACTGGAATAAACATTTTTCCTCTTTCTGCGCTCCCTTCTTATGGCTCATTCAGACAACAGACACACCGTAAAACTTCAAACACACTCAAAGAATGATGAGGAAGCAGCAGACATCAGCTGCAGGAAGGAGAGGACGGCTGGTCTCCAGCAACATCTGTGTCTACTGGCCTCGGATTGAACACAACAACAAGGTAACAAGAGGGTTAGATCGATGTTCTGGGCTGATACTCGTCTCTTATCAGAAATCTGTTACTGAAAGCAAATGAAATTCCTCTCTGGCTGCACCTGCATTTTTCTGTGCTATTTTCTCAGCAAAAAATAAAGCTAAATGCATTTTTTTTTTTTTACAAAGGGTAACAATAAATTTGTCTATGTGTTGACTAGGTGTCACCCTCCCACAACATGAAGACCAAATCTTTTTTAATTTTTGGGGTGATTTTGGCCTCAGAATGATCAGGTTTTAAGTAAATAGAATTCACTATCTATAGCCATCAGAGGCTTCATAAAAATATCAGACTTCTAATCCAACCAAAGAAATAAAATACTAATATTGTATGAAGCTGGGATCACACTGATCAGTCATTTGAGATGAGAAAAACACAAAACACACTGCTCAGACAAACACAAATCCTGGACATGATGAGGGTTCAGTTCAACACATAGTGTAGCAGTGTGATGCCGTGTGGACGGGGGACGGGGGAGGCAGGCAGGTGGGCTGGATGGTGGTGGCTGTCCCCGGATCAGAGGTGGGACTCTATGGGAAGTTGGTGGGAAAGAGGCTGAGCGGCTGGCTCTCGTTGGTGGGCAGGGGAGAGCGATAGCCCTCGAAGTTGCGTGGGATGCTGCCGCTGGTGGAACCCGAGCTGTTGCTGAGGGTCTCGATGCTGCCCTCCCTCTGCAGCTCTGCAGACAGAGACACACACACGGACAGAGAGAGAGAACGCTGAGTGGGAGCCATCAGGTGATCTGTTTTAAATCACAACAACTGAGCTGATCAAACAACAGAACTGTGTTTGCCAAATGTTTACATGAACAATTTGTCTTCTGACAGATCCTCTGTAATCCCACTGTGACAGAAACAAAATGTCTTCATTTTAACGCTGGATATCCAACATTTATACTTTTTGAGTACCAAATGGAATGCTGTCCGTAGCAGCTAGTATTAAAAAAATGCAGAGCACCAAAGTCTAATGGTGGCACTCTGTCAGGACTCTCTGCTTATTCTTTGATGAGATACCCTCCTGCTTTAAGTCAATCATTTTATCTCATTTCTATCATTTTATTTCGGCATGTTTCTTTTGGGGCTGCGTGTGTCAGAACATCTTGATATAGTTTCTTAGCAGTTTAGGTAGTTTGGTAAATGACTGGAAAAAATAAAATATAAACTCATATAAACTGCCTCCCTGCCCAAAATAAAAACCCAAATTATTAATAAAATTAGGCAACTTCTAGAATTATTTTAATTTCAGTCTATAAAACATTTAACTGTAGAAACAGAAAACAGTTTTCATTTTTCAACTTTTTAAGAAGTGTTTCTCAAAGGATAATTCTGTTTTCTACAACCTGGATTTTATTTGTTTACTATTGGTTGTCTTGTTGCTGGTAATATCAAACAAATGCAGGTTAAGAAACATGAGCAGATATATAATCTGGCAGTTTGTAAATAAGTAAGTGTTAAAAAAAGGGGGACTTATGTGGAAGGAAAAAACAAAAAGTAAAAAACATTCATGTTACAGGCTATCCAAGTTACAGTAAACCAGAATTTTTCCCCTCCTGTTCAGCAAAGAAACATGGATATAGAAAAGAAATTTCAAACATTAAAGGCAATATGATACCATTTTAAAATTGCAACGTTTCGAAGTGTCCATGAAAGTCAAAGGAAAAAGTACAATAAAAATTTTAGAGCATCATTACTAGATTTCCAGACCATAGGAATGCAAAGGAGATCCCAGCAGTTTTGCCTGTGTTGCTTTACAATGAATTACTCATCAAAACACTATGAACCTGCCTCTGTGTTAGACGTAGAGGAAGTCCACATCTGTGGGATTAACCCACAGCATCAGTGGACATCAGTTGTTCTGAAACAAGCAAACTTCCCCCAACATTCTCTGGGTGACAAGGAGTATTTCTTTGACATGTCACGTTGCTCCACAGCCCTTCAACATCGCTCGCTGCGAACTAACTAAGCTGCCCTGTTGAGGATCTTTCCATAAGGAACCTATTACCGTTATTACATGCTGTAAACCATTTCTGTCGATATATGGACAGAATAGCATGCGTGCAAGTGGCAGCACAGTATTATGACTATGATGCATGTAGTGCATTGTGACGTCCATCAGGCGCCTAGCTGTATTCACTCTGCTGCTGCTGCCTGGCTGCTGACAGTGGTCGACGCCCTGAGAATTTGCAGCAGTGTGCATCCATGACAGAGCATGACTGTCATCAACAAATTGAGAGCAGGATTTGATAATGCATGTACATGAGAACTAAAGTGCACGCAGTTACTGCTACATGGAACATGCTTTTCCCGGCTGCATGCAGATGGCTGTTACTTTTATAATTGTGCAGACAACTTGCACAACCTTTTTTTTTTTTTTTTTTCTCTGAAGTTGGACCAACCAATCAGCTTGTTTGACCTGCAGTTCTGTATGACCTGTTGAGATCTGAGAGGTTTATACATCAGCTCCTTTCAGGGACTCTGACCTGCGCTCTGAACACAGCCTTAGTCCTGGTGTAGTGCTTCATTTAATTCTAATTTACATGACAGCTTCATCGTATGTGGGAAAATTTGCTACGAAAAGTGATACAAAGAATTTAGTTTACTTTAATTTCATAGGATCCCCATTAGCTGTAGCATTGCTGCAGCTATTCCTCCTGAGGTCCAACAGACTTATACAGTAACAATGGGTTATGCTTGAATGAGTTATTTTTACAGAGAAAAACTGAAGAAAAAAATCAGTAAAAGATACTGACATGATGGCCTGCACTTACATCAAAAATCTTAAGTAAATATAGACCAAAAAATAAAAGCTGAGTTGCTCTCTGTAGCTGTGTGCAGCTGTAATCTGCTGTGACTTACATTTTCTCTCTGCGATCGGTTTTAAACAAATTCCACTGCTGGAGATTTTACTGTGCCAAACTATTAAGCTATGAATTCTTTCTGCAGTTTGAGACAATGTTGAACTGCACGTTGCTGACTGTCAAAAACTAACTGCAAAACACATCATTGACCTTTAGATGAACAGATCTAATTAGCTTAAGAGTCTTTATAAATTTCATACTATATTGACATAAAACCCACAGTGTTTAATATGTCTTGCAGATGTTCACGAGTGTATGTGGATGCTGTCTTTGTCACAGAGGGCATGCAGGAAGTGGGAGCTTCTTACTTTAACCCAGGAAACCTAATACAAACCACACTGTTATTATCCTGGCTAACACGCAATGTGCCACTCTGCAGTGTTATCTCAGTCTGCCGCCTGCCCTACCACCCCCCCGCTTAATTCCCTCCATATTACAGTGGCAGAAATGCTGCAGTAATCCCACGCAGAGGTGAGGTCTACTGGTTTACACTGCTTGTCCAATACTGGCACTTTATTAGATGAGGTCCCTAATAGATGCTAATAATTTTTTATCTGTCAAGATTAGAAACCTATAAAGAGAGCTTTTACGTTTTGACCCTACAGCTCTCATATGTCTCCACTTGAACTCAATATAATAATACTGTTACTGCTTACTTGAAGCTACATTAGCAACTACAATATCAATGTTTCACATCAATTATCTGTGTATCTGGACATACTTTGTATGAATATATCACTAAGCTGAATTCAAGATTAAACACTTGTGGGTACAATTAATTTAGTGTTCCACTTTTCAGTCCTGTTAAGTGCGTAACTCTTTATTTTGAGGTTACAGGATTGAGGGTGAGGGTGGGGGTGGTGGTATGGCTATGGTAAGGTGGTTATGAAATGCTGCTATGGTGGGAAAAGGGTCAGGAGATTAGGGGCTTACTGAGCAGTGTGGGGAAACAGAATATATGTTGATATATGGTTATACAATATTGCTTTGCTGCACACAGCTGGTGTCTGGTTCAATGATGTGGCACATTGTGGAAGCAAAAAAACAATAGTCAGAAAACAAATGTACAAACACAAGAACAAAAACTATCATCTATGAGGAAAATAGCACAAACTGTCCAAAATGAGCAGACTAGTTTTGCACTTTAAAAAACAATTCTGTCTCACACTGCAGTTTATATTCAGTATCACAGCACACAGCACAGTGCTGAGGTTTATCTGTAAGAATATGGGTCATCAGTAATGATATCATTTTTCCAGCCACAGCTCCAGGCAAGCGGAGGCAAGTGCTGGAGCCACTGAGACTGAACCTCACCTCTCCTCTTCAGTCCTGCACTGCTCCTGTTCACCAACTCTTTGCCCTTTTACCAATGTGACACCCATATCCTTTGCAAGTACCCATGGGACTTCGAGCAAAATGTCCCTGTGCTTTTTCTAGTAACTCCCCAGCTTTATTCTTTCTGCTGGTCAATAAAATTTAATGTATTGCCTCCCTAAACTCTGTTTGCTGTGTTACAGCTTCTGACCGTGACTGCCAGCCACTTGCCTTCCCAACTAGCCTTTTTGCCAACCCCAGCTAGCCCAGCTGGATCTGCACTGTTGCAGTGTTATTGTAGGCGCTGTAAGCTGCTGAACACCCCAGTAAAGCCCTAAAGGCCCTTTCTAGTGCTGCCTAATCCACCTCATTGTGTGACGCCTACCAGCTATTCAACAAGTCTTAACCTCTCACGCCCCCGACACAATCCCCCAGCGCTCTAATGTTGGGGATCTTTTCCTCTGGGGATAATGTGACTAGGTAAAGTAATATGGTTATTTACAAGGTGGTTTTGTCCAACGTGATGTGTAGATAATGCTGTTCTGGAGTGAGGCCAATAAAGGAATTGAAACTACTGTAGGGTTTGACCGATATGGGCTTTGAAAGGATGGTTGATCTGAGCTGGCTGTTAGCATAAATATTTCGTGTT
>JAPZDZ010000024.1:1925517-1939600 GCA_029783805.1 Acanthurus tennentii | reverse complement strand
CAAGACATCTTAATTATTTGAGACATTAAATAGCCTTTGTTCTTTTTTTAAAAGAATATTCTGTGTCCTTTGTTTTTTCCATGGAATCACTAAAATCAGTGTGAATCTTCTATGCAGTGTCATGTATAAACCCAAATATGCTATGACTGTATTACTCCTTTGAGTCACTGCTTTACTAGAGCAAGAGTTTTTTTTTTTGAGTACCCAAGTTATAAGCTTATGTTAAGCTGACACATCACTGCCAGATCTATAGCATTTCCTCACCATTTTATGGTACCAATAAAATTTGGCATCAGGTTTTGACATGTAAGGAACGAATCATGCAAAAAATAGATGACATCTCTGGCTTCACTTCATCAACCAGACTGAGAATCCAATGTTTTACAAGTGCTATGCTAAATTAAGTGTTCTTTTGGGCTGTCTGAATTGGGTCATGCTCATGCACAAGCCTGAGAAAAATAAGAGAGATTCAGAATAAGAACACAAAACTGTTCTTGCATGAGACCCATTGAGCCTTGAAGTTGTTCTTGAGGCCCCTGCTGGAACAAAAGTTTATCAAGACTTGATTTAGACCTTTGTCTTAATTTTTAACCATCCGTATCTCAGATGAATGACTACATTTATTTTCTTTCTCTTTGCGAGGGAACCTTTTTTGTAATCCAGCATATTTGATAAACAACCCTGATTTGGTGGCAGTAGTGTACTACAATGTAGAGACTGCAAAACATCAAGGAAATATAACGTATAGAATTTTTAACTACACAACTTCAGAAAAATCTAACCCTTTTACTAACAAAAAGGATGTCCATCTTAATTTTACATTGCAAAACTCTCACAAGGATGGAGGTCTTGAACAGCACTTAACAAACACGTAGACACACACACATGCACACACCCACAGCTGATGATTTTATTGTTGGAAGGTCTCATGCCAGTGTTTCTGGGTTACCTGAAACTGAAGATGTTAATGCCTGGTTAATGCTAATTCAATTAGGCTTTAGTGCGAGAGGGCTGATCGAACTAATTCTTTTAATGACAGGTGCTGTATAAAATGTAATGGTGAGTGTGTGTTTGAGAGAGAGTGCCGAGTGGTGTTACTGAGAATCAGGCACTGGATAACACAGGAACAGTTTGTTACTGACAGACAGATTCTACATCAGTTGATAGCTCTGGTGGGAACTATACTGAGTTTGTTATCAGTAGTTAAAAAGTCACACCTGTAAAATCTGTGATCCAACGCAACAGCTTTGCATTGAATCCCATCTGTGTGAAGCTTATGGAGTTTTCAATAATCTTCTTCAGAGAGATGGCAGTCATTTCAGAGACAAGTTACACATCCTGTTGCATTGCACTGCATTTCATTGAGGAAGTTACATTGTAATCTTCTGTTATGTGCTGTTGAACCAGAGAGAAAAGTAAGAACTTTAATGACAAGCTGGTGACAAACAGATGCTGGTGGCTTGATTTACATGGTTTCCTGCTATTCAGCTGTTTGATGAGGTCATGTGGCAAAAAAACAAGCAAAGCTTTTAAATAAAAAGGCTGGTAGTGAGCAAGCATGGATGTAAACAAAGAACAAAAAAATTTTTTTAAAAATTCTGATTTTATGATGAAGAAAAACACATTAAGTGTTTATTGGAGGTCAAGAATACAAATGCTTTGGTGAAAAAGCTGGATGTATACAGAAACTTTGTTTTAAAGGAAACTCCAGGGGGCATGTGTTTGGTTAAGGAAAATATCATGGTTTTGCTTTAATTTTCAAAAAGTGATTCTACCCTGACTGGTGTTGTCATTGATTATTAAGGACACAACAAAGATCACAGCTTTTTTCTGACCTTACTCAAGTTCTGTCACCAATTTGTTTGAAGCATAACCACCCAGTCTTATTTCCAACTTATCAAATGATCTTTTTTTTATCATCACTCTCCTCTGTGTCTATATAAGACACACCTAGCTTTGAGCTCATTCCAATTCAACATTGCCTCATGTCCATATTAGATGCTCATAGCAACTGCTCCACTCAACAACGTATACTGAGCAACCAAGTCCCCAGAGGGTCGGAGGTCGGCGTTGAGTGGTGGGCCACACACACAATCTTCGCCCAGGTGACCAGGGTTCAGGGTACAAAGGTTTTGTGATGCAGTGGCCAACTGTCAATACAGTGTTTCCTGTTATGTTGATGAAAATAACAGTTTGAGTTTCTCTGTTGATCAAGTGTAAGTGAAGATAATGCTTTTAAGACAAGGTTGGATCTGAACATGTTTTATCTACAAAAAAATATTTAGTTTTCCTCAGCCTATTTTTATGCAGCTGAAGACACTGGAAATCTCCATCATATAAGATTTAGACAGCATTTAAAGGTCATGGTACACTTTGTACATCTTTCTCTTTGCCTGTACTGTACACATATTGAAGCATGGTGCCATTGCAGAGCACATTTATTCATTTATACTCATGTACAATGAGAAAATTGACATGTTATTTAGATAGGTTCACAAAAACACACTTAATAGACTTTCACTCACTCACTCACACACTTCCATGACTGTGCTGTGAACCCATAATGATATCCCTTCAGGCAGCGTGTGTCTCTGTGCGTGTGTCGGAGAGAGAGCGAGCGAGTGAGAGTGTCTCTGATATCCTCAGGGAAACACTGAGAGTGCTAGCTAGCTGGCGGAGTAGGTTTGTGGTGCAGTGTTAGTGTTAATGGAGATGTAAGCTCACAGGATTAGCACCCATAGGTAGGTATGTGTTTGCGTATGCGTGTGTGTGTGTGTGTGCACTGGTGTGTGTACGTATGTGAGTGTGTGTATGTGTTTCTGACAGGCAGAGTCTTTCTTTCATTACATTAAGGCCAGTGCTTCTAAATCATTTACTCCTTTTGCAGTCTCCGTGGTGTTGGCTAAGTGTTAGTAATCCCCATCATAACGGGGTTTGCCTCCAGGCACTTTACTCACTACCACATTTATACACTCACACAAGTGCATGTGTACACACACACACACACACACACCAAAACATATGGCATTCAGATATGAAGACGCATTAACCTGTATGCAGTTAATTGCAGATGGGTCCGCAGACTACACTGACACACAGACGTGTGCACACACACACACACAGACGCGTGCACACACACACCCTCATACAAACCGCCCACTAAGCTAATTCAAAACATGTCAAATTAGACAGCAGCAGCGCTTTGATCACTATTAGACTTTTACAGCAGGCTATGGCTTGTATGTGTCTGTCTCACCAGCATGCCATCTGACTTTCACACACATACACAAACACACCAATACACACACACACCGGAAAACATACACACATACATGCATGTTCATGTGCATGTGCACACACACGCACACACATAAACAAAACAAAACAAAACAAAATAAAACAAAAAAATCAGTTGTAATCTTAGCTTAATAGATTTAAAATGGACTGCCATGAATCCCAAAGACTACTTTTGTTTCTTACAATGCTGATGTTGTCACTTGTCAGAAACAGACAAGATGAGACCAAATGATAAAAATAAACCAGAAAATGAAAATTAATCAAATAGCTTTATCTTGGTAATGGTCCATCAAGAATTACTTTGCCTCTAAAAGCATATATGTGATGTGTCTTCTGTAACTCTAGAGGGAGCTTTTTAAAGTCTAAGAAAATAACTCAGAGGACCTCACAGCAACATTATCAGGGTCATTTCAGATTGGGCTTGAGGGCTATAAATTATTAACAGAATGCTGTTGGTAAAAAGCATAGGTGTAGAGTTTGAATCATGTGAGCATTTAGCAGGTAGGAAGTGCTAATCAAAGGCTCTACTCAGTTGTAGGAACTGTTGTCTTAGAGGCTGAGCCAATATTAATAGCTAAAAGTAACAGTATCTCAGTCCCTGCTGCAAAATTTAACTTTATTTTTAAAAAAAATCTTTTTCTTGTGAGTGCTTTGTGAGTGCACTCATTATATATGAAGATTACAGAGATTTAATTTACATTTTATAGCAAAATGTGGGTGTGTACCATTTAACTTTTAGGGACTCTTAGTTCTTGTCAAGGGGAATCTTAGTCTAACATTTTTGGGTGAACATTTTTGATGACAGTCTATTTTCAACAGATCCTCTAAGATGTGGCTTTTCCAGTTACCTCAACCCCTTACAACATTTTTTAAATTTACTGGAATGCTGATTGCACACCCTAACTTACTGTCATTGCTTGGACCTCACTAATGCTCTTGTGAAGGTTGGAAAAACAGCATATTACTACCAATGGCTTGAAATGATATTTTCAAGAATCACAGATAGATGTATTCAAAGTCTCACCTGAAAAATATAAACCATAAAAACTAACAAGACATCAACAACATCAGAGACTATTGTTTATGTGTTTACATTGTATTCAAATGGTAGAAAAGGAGAGGTTATGACAGTGGCAAGGCTGTTGTACATAAACATATGTGCCCAAAATGTGTGTTCTTCATTACAATATATTGTCACAGAGTCATACTTGTGCCATATGCTTGCGTGCCACAGGCCTGAGTGCTGATGGCACAGCACATACATGCTCATGTTTGCTCACAAATCAGGTAAACAAACATGCTGTGTGTGTCTGCCTTTGTGTGTTTGTCTGTGTGTGCATGTCTTTCATGGGGGCTGATTATGCTGGTTTGTTAAAATCAAGTGGTGTACAAACACAGTGATGTGGGCATCTGAGAGGAGACAAACCCTGAGAGGGCTTGCACGAACATACACAACAACACATCAAGCCATATATAGCCACAGACTTTTAGGCGCAGGACTGTCGTCCAAACAGGATCAGAGACACAAACCTTTCAACTAACACCAAACAAAGACATGTTAAAGTAGGCAAGAGAAGTTTTCTCCATCACCAGTCCGCCACTCTCAAATACACTCACACTCACAAACATAGTCTAAGCATTTTTGTCTGTCTTATAGTTGTATACATTCATTTTTTTTCCCAACAGAAATATATCAAAGGGATATGGGATAGGAAAGGGATAGGAAAGGGATAGAAAGTTTAGGCTGACCACAATAAAAGAGACAGCATATTTTAGAAGTTTGTGTTTTATACCCTCCAAGACTATGTGCAACAGTTTAATCCATATCACGAGGCAGAGACAAAGTGCAACACACACTGGCCACATCTGTATTATAGCACCATTTGATTTGGTTTAGTTGACACGAATAGCATACAATGCACGTGCTAAACACACAGAAGCAGTCATGGTGCATGGCTAGGTTGCCGTAATCCAGGGAGTGAGCGGTATCATAGCTTGATGCATCAATTTGTGTGGTCTTAAACAGAAATCAACAGGCACATGTGTTTGGATGTGAATTATATAAAATGCCAGTTTGTGTTGCACTTCAGATTTGAGGTTATCAAAAAAAAAAACAACAAAAAACTATGGAATTCTAATTTATTTTAGCAGGATAAGTATTTTAGTAGTTGTAAGCATTTTAGGAGGAGTCCATATCTTAATCTGTAATCTGTGTACAAGGCACCAAAATATGAGTTGACACAAGGATGGGCTAGGCAAAAACTGATTTAGTCCTTTCTGGTTGTCTTCATTATATTTGGACTGCACAACACCTCTTAGATAGCTCTTAATATTGGCAAGATAGTTTTAAGAACATGAATAGGACAGATGATGCTTAAAGGGGCAGTTTCGTGCAAGGCCTTCAGGTCACGTAAAAAAGATGGAAAATGAAAAATTTTGACAAGCAGCAACAGGGTTGTCAAACAAAACAAGCATCAAGTATCAACATTAGCTTCTTTAAAAAAACATAACACAAAAATAATGTATTACAGATGAATTCATAAATTTGCATGGACGTGGTCATCATCTGGAAAAAGGAAAAATCGTTGGCCAGAGAAGACTTGACAAAGGAAAGAAACAACTGAGAAACAGATCTTTCAGGATCAAGTGGGGCCCACAGGAACAAATGGGAAAGCAATGGTCATTTTTCTCAACCTTGTGTCTAGCACACAAATGCAGATATAAAGAGATTAAGAGGCAGAGAGTACAGACATAGGACATAAGATGCTCTTCTGTCTCATATAAACTATAGTGTATCTAAGAAAGACTGGCACTTATTCAGGCTGAAAACAAATTTACACAGTAGCAAAGGGGGGAAGTAATTCAATATGCTTATTGAAAACAGCTGACAGTAATTGTGGACCTTACTGTATCTCCATGCTTATTTTGACAATGGCATGTATAAAATAAAACACACTGGCTTTTCTTCAATATTTAAGGGAAAATCAGCAGGAAACAAGTCATGCTGGCATGTTGTGTCCCTTGCCCTTCATGGCTTTTGATGATTTTGCCACACTAATGGATGTCTAAGGAAAAGAGGGAGTGGAGGGGAAAAGTGAAGGGAAATTAAAGTTGCCTTGGAAAAGACCTTTCCTTAGTGCTGTTGTTGGTTTCCACAGGGCATTAATAATGAGCTGAAGGGGACAGTGATTAGAAGGAGGCCATATATTTAATGCTAAGCAGACCCCTGAAAAGGTGTGTTTGCTGACAAATGAGCAGGCGTGCTCTGACAGCCAGTATGTATGAAGTATATTTGTACAACTCTAGTGTGTGTGATCCTTTAAAGTGTGGTGCATTTTTGTGCACATGAATAGTTGAATTCATTTTAGGTCAAAGTATGGGCTGTTGGAATAACCCTTGGCAGTCATCACTTTCAGACTAATCAATCAATCAGTTACAGGAGATATTTCAGATTTTTTTTTAATAATGATTAATTCTTGTCTAAAAGGCCTAAAGGACAACCAGTAACATTAACATTAACCAGTAACAATAACTAATGTAGGTGGGACTTATCTGGGGGCAGGTGAAATTGTTGAGTACTTGATTGGCTCTGGCTCACAGCAAGTTTGTCTGAGATGGAGATACTGTTTGACTGCAGTAACAACGTAACTTTTTTCTTACAGGAAGAACAAGTGTTTTTTTTTAAATATCCAACATTTGGTTAATTTAACATGGCCTAACAAAGAAAATTATTGGTCAAACAAAGCTGCTGGTTGAGTACTTCCACCGGTGATTGTAGTGGAGCAGTAAAACGTACAAATATGTTTTTCTTGTCCCCTTTGCTTTTTGTGCAAGTCCCACACCGAAGAGTGTTTAAATCAGTCATTAAAACTATGACTTGTGAACAACTACCCACAGTGCCCCCAGCTGCATATCTGTTGTATGCAGTATTGTACGCTGCTGTATTACTATACTGCGCTAAAAATTACTATTATTATTGATTAGTCGATAACAATGTACAGTGTCATTTATAGTCCAATAATCCCGTGTTTTTTTTAAGGAGGACAGCACCAGAGGTCCTACATCAATTGGAATGAAGACGCAAAAAAAAATTCTAAAATATAATTTACAAATAAATAATAATGAAATCTTCTTTGCTGTGCCCATCTTTGTAATTGGCGTCCAGACAAAACATTATTCGTCATGTCATAAGCAGTTGGTGTTGACCTGGCTAACTGCCTGCTTGACACATGGCTGCTCTTAAATATAGCTAGCTAGATAGCTAGCCTCTTGCTATCTTTTGGCTAGTTGGTGCTGACAAAAATGGAAAAATTACTCAAAAGAAAAGACCCGATGTAGCAGGCCAAATCAGCATTACAAAGAAGGAGAACCTTATGCTACGCAGGGTTTTGTACCATTTTATACCTGTGTCTTCAAGTAACTTAGCACGGTAACTAGCAGTCAGCAGTCAGGTCACAGAGTGATTGACGCAAAGAAAACATTCACCTTATTACAAGTCTACGTACAAATCAAAATGTTTACAAAGCTGTGACAATAAATCTGTTGCAAATCTTACAAAATGGTGGCTCCAAGTGTAAGCTAATGTCATCTAGGAACCCTTGACATAAAAAAATTTGGGAACCACTGCAAAAGTCAACTAGTCAACTTCTATTACGCCTTTGCTTAGTACTACTGCTGTCAGATCCAAAATTTAACTTCAGCACCACACTGCCTATTTAACCCCTTGTGCTCTTTAACCCAGGTTTAAGAAACACATGTACATATGTAGAAAATTAGAACTGGGGGGAAGGAAAAAAAAGGGACTGTGGAATGACACTTAATTAAAATACCTAGTGGCAGCTTTTGTTTTCGGAATGTATGGAATGGACCACGACAGGCTTGTCATCTGCATGACATAATAACATTTCACACCAGTAAGTTTCATAGCAAAATTAATTCATGCATCTCAAAAATCAGCACTAAGGAGAAATTGTATGTCAAAGTTAGCAAAAGCTGGATTCTGTTAGAAAAAGCCGTTAAAATTGCAAAGTTCTTTCAGTTAAATTAATTGATTACGATAATAATTAATTTATCTGTGCTATAAAGAAGAAACTACTATTTCTATTCCATCACTCTGTGGGAATTGAAGAGCTGCTCAGGACATTCAGCTTCCTAAGTAGCTGTATGTTCAGACAACTGATTTTTACTGGATAACGTGAGTGTGCACATTTACCTACTATATTTTGCTATTTTTTGCAAAACTTATAATCTCACATAATGACTATTGTTGATACATTGAAAGAGTACCCTCTTACCTTACTTTTTTTATCCTTTTTTAACCTTTATTTTCCTTTTTATTTTGAATAAAACAAATTAATGTAATCGAGTGATAAATTTCATTCTTTGTTTATGTCTTTTTGGCTTTTAATAATCACACTAAGGTATAGCTGGTATTGGTTTATTAGTTTCAATGGAGGTACCATGGCTGTGTAACTTCCTTAGTGATAAGAGTTATTGAAATATTTAATTAGAAAACATTTATCATTTTAAAGAGAAACTAGAATCTAAAAGGTTATCTAAAAGGTCCATCTGAAGCTAAAAGGTACCACATATCCGTTTTTGATTCCTGTCTGTGAATGAAAAGAAACTATACCAGGCACCACATCAACATAATGTATATAATCTTTTTGTTAAACTGTTTTTTGATATGTTGAATACATTTTGAAAACTGAACAGATAAACAGCCAAAGTCAGCATCATAATTTTCCTTCACCCAGCGTCATCAGAGAATGGGTACAAAGCATCTGGTCAGAGACGTGGCGCCCACACAACTAAAACTCCCTTCTGGGCGCGAGACATTGTTTTCCATCAAACCAAAACAAAGATTGGGGAGTGTACACTTCACGGTGCTAGCATGGCCAGCTAATTGATTTCAGGCCAGATCATGTTGCTGTGTAATGGAGCAGGCTAACGTGATGATGAAGCTGGGATGGTCATGGTGATGACTTTCACAGGGACTCCAGCCTCATTTGTTTGTTTGACAGGCTGCAGGCGTGTGTGTGTGTGTGTGTGTACATGTGTGTTTCTCCATTTGGCATAAAGGATATGGATTAAGCTATAGAGGTGACAGATGATATGTTTACGGGAGAATGTTTGCTTTCTGCACGATATTCAATAACAGGGTTTGTGTGTGTCACCGCCTGTGAATAAATGTGTGTGTGAAAGACAGTGTGTGCATTCCTTGTCATCTGTGTGTTACAGACTGTGTGTTAAAGAGTTACAGGCCTTTATCAATCACACAGATTTGCTCACTTCCTTCCTTGCTGTCTGTCTCTCACCTCGATCTAACCCCCACACTCCTTCATTTCTTTCTTTTTTTTTCTGGGAAGTAGTCCAATCCAAATCTAAACTGGTGCTGTCCACTGTTTACTGGAGTTGCGACACAGCACAAATAAATACCTTAGTGTTATTTACAAAACAGACCTAGTCATATACACTGCTGCCCCCAAACCCTATCCCCAGTAAAAGACGAAATTGGGTGGTAGTGAGTGGGGGGGGGGTAAAATACAGTATAGTTGGTAGTAGTGCACATCACAGTGGCAGTGTGACGTGGCATAGCATTGTGAGATTCATTGTCCTCAAAATAAAGAAAGAACAGCACAAGTTACTAATTCAAACACAGAGATGAGCTCAAGTCACACACAATGGTAGCATCTTGTTTAAGGTGCTGGTACAACAATGAAAAAGGATACAGGCGGGCCAGTTTGAACAGAAGATCTACGAGTTTGAAGGCTTATTAGACAGCAAAACACTGTACAGCTGTTTATGACACGACGAGACAGGATTTACAACTCTGGAAAGCTATCATGGTGGCAGTCATTTTATCTTCCCTGTGGACAATCACAAGGAACACAGATGACAGACGGTGTTCACATTCAGCAGAAGTAATATTGCAGGAATGTGCACAATGCGCAGGGCTTTGCAAGATGACGCTGCATTGTGTTCCATTATGTTTTCTGCCAAGAGTCCACTGTGCACCCCAGCTGAGCTTGCACAGCAGTCCTTTTTAAAACGAATGAGAGGACTGTGTCATGCAGTTCTGTTGTCTGTTTCTCAACATGGTCGCACCTGACATGGATTTTTTTGTGGCTTTATGAAAAATAAATGAGGGGCAAAGTTGGAAATGGTGTGACTGTTTAATGCTGAAAAACCTCTCGGACAGGGTCGGTGTTGATGGTTGGTTCAACAAAGCACATACCTTTCACACAGGAGGCCGCTGTTCAGATTCTATTTCCTGCCATAAGTCAACACAATACCTCTACCCCTAACTCCTTGGGGCTAGGTTATACTGGAAAAGAACCAGTTTGTACAAAATATTGTCTGACCATCTCAAATGTGTTTTTAGGTGTTTCAAATGGCCACACTCAAAGTCAAAGGCATTCACAGTGTTACACTTAGCTGTGTACATGAAAAGTGACAGAAGAGGAATGTAAAGACTGAAAAAGGCTACAGAGAAAAGTTAAAATTTTGACTCCTTTGTCACTTCAACAAAAACTGTAAGACAGCTAGCCACATTTCTGATGTGCGATGGGGTTGGGTGCTCAGTAAAGCTATTTAACCTTCTGACAAGGAGTGATGATTGCATTGGTGCTATAATCCTGACTGTTAAGGTTCCCCAACATCAACTAAGCCATTTTCATACCTAAACCAAACTCTGACAGAAGTTACTGCTGTTTATTTTCAATTTCTTTTCTTTTGCCATGGCTGCCATGCTGGACAGAGAGAGGCGCAGTGCTACATGCTGTTGCGTGCAGTGTGAACAGTACTTGTGAATATTGGTGGGGTTGGGTGTGTGTGTGTGTGCGTGGGGGTGGGGGGTAAATGAAGAGGATTCTCAAAGCCACAGCCTTGTGTTCCTGGAAATCCTTCACAATCCTATTTGATCTTAACGCCCTGCCTCGCCTAATGTGTCCCAAAGCTGGCCTTATCACACCATGGAGAGAGCCAAAGGGGATAGACTGAGAGACACACGGTTGCGTTGCCAACAGGTTAGGGTATAGGTCCACTTCTAAAGCAACTCAGACAACTTGTGCCCAAGTCGCACAAGATCGGATGTTTCAAATGCATGATCCTGCATGGTAGCCACAGACAGCAAGACAAAATGAGAATGACTGAGTGGCAGAGAGTAGGGGTGGACACAGAGATGGAGGGGAGAGACAAACAGTCAGCTGAGGTGGAGAGAAAAGCATTATACAACAGTCAACCCTACTCCGCTAGCCTCTTCATTCTAAGCGAATAAATCCTCCATTATCGTCTCTCTCTCTTGGGGCTAAATGCAAGCATCTTACAGAGAATTAATCGTATTGGATGGAAGGGAGGGGGGAGCCCATTTCATTTCCTTGTCAAGTTTAGGGAGAATTGTATTGGAAGCCAAGCAGCCACCTGGGAATGGCTTCCGGTCCTCTTTTCTCTCATCTCCTTGTTTTTACATCTCAGAGGCCATTTGTCTGCTCTGTCCATTCCAGGCCGGGGTCTTCTTTTTGCTTTTTCTGTTTAGATTTCTGTGTCCTTGTTCCGGTGTTTGTTTTTTTTTTTGTCTTAACTGTATAGTTTTCATGTTGCTTGGCTCTACTACAAAAGTCTGTTGAGTTGCTTTTGAGCCATTAGTATTAATTCTTTGACCAGTTTGGAAACCGAGGAGCAGAAAGGGAGGGAGTCAGCTGTGGTTTTAGCTCTGTGTAAGAACTTGTCAGACTGCATGAATATGAATCCGACTAGAGTTGGAAAAGTCAACAACAAAAAAAAAAGCGTGTGTGAATAAGTGTGCATGTCTGTGTGACCAGCTCGTGGCCGGCCAAGCCTCCTCAGGCCTCTAAACAAGCACCATAAATTCAGCTTCCACTTACCTGCAGTAAAAATGTCAGGAGCGAGGCTTTTATTGGGCCACACACACACACACACACGCACTGCACATAACACTGCGTACACACTGGACTCACTTAGAAGTCACTAAATACATACACCCTCACTCTCCAAAACACACACACCACAGCCTTTTACTCCCTGTCTGTCTTGCCATCTTGCATAGTAGTCGAGCAGCAGTGCATTGATATTGACACAGCAGGCTGGTGGGACGTAGTGACCCCACGCTAACAACATTAGCCACATAGATCCTGTCACAGCCACTCTGTCACCTCCACACAGCCCCCATCCTTCAACAAATTGAAAGCTAAAATTAGATAAAAATGAAATGAGAGGCATAATGTAAGGTGGAAAAAAAAATACATTTAATGTCTGAATACATTCTTTCTTCAAACATACACTACAAAAAGTGACCACTGCTTTGGTCATTTTACGTTTTATAATGGTAATATTAGTCGGTTATAGTATCAGTTATAAGTAACTTTGGTTACACATATGCAATCAAAGCAATTATTTTAGTTTCAAGTTAGTTTTGGGGACTAAGTATGAGGTCAATTATTTCAAGTTAAGTAACATAGTTGAGAGTTAAAATTAAATTATTACGTTCTTTTGGTTTGGCTCAGGATTAAGAAATAGATTTGGGATCTTGTATTGGATGGTGATGGTTTTTCTTAATATACTTGGTTGCTAAAACAATGACAGAGGCTAGCTAAAAACACTATTTTTGTTCAAAGTAATACTGACTTTGTGAGAGACAGAGTTTTGTTATATCAGTTTAATTATCGTGTTAACACCTAAAACTACCCGATTTCCCAGGCTTTTGCAAACAGTTTGTGCAATTCATTAAGATCCAGAAACAGTTTGTTTTCATCTCAGTTTCCATCTCCAGACTCTTTAAACCTCTGTAGTAACCATTTATCCTGCCAATGATGCACTCTTCAATCAAACTGACGAGAGAGTAAGACAGAGAGAAAGAAAGAGAGAGACAGTCTCTGAGAGTTCCAGATTGTCACCCACACGAAAACACCAAAACCTGAGATGAACCAAACAGTGTCACAATATTTACTAGTAAGATATATCAAACCATTTATGTGTTTTACTGTTTGTGTGTATGTGAGGGAGAAAAAGAGCAAGAGAGAGAGAGAAACCTAAAGACAGACATACAGAGAGTGTGTCCTTGTGTCCTTGTGAAGACGTAACCTGCCAAAGCACAAAAGGTTAAAGGATGGTAAGTATGTATGTTCCCCCTACTCCTCCTCAACATACATATACACAGACATGAAAGCAAGCAGCAGTGAACAGTGGTGAGTGTACATATGTGCATGTGTGTGTGTGTGTGTGTATGACACATCTGGGAGTGTAATCAGTGGGCTTCTTTCAAGAGCTGCCAAAGCAAACAGGCCAATAAGGAATCCACTTTACAGACCATCGATCTCCGCTGGCCACAGCCAACACAAACACACACACGCACACGCACACGCAAACACACACACACACACATACACATACACATACACACACACACATTCATTCACAGGGTGGGATGAGCAGGCGCAAGTACACACAGCAACACACAGCAACACACAAAAAGAAGAATGGCTAGATTCATACATGTACAATATCCACCTACACTTAAACTAATACAAATGTGCACACACAGCAGGAAGGCAGACAAACTCAAGAACAGACACACTTGCAGGAAGTCCTACAACCTCAAGCTGACACACACACACACAGCAAGACAGTGCGTTATCTGGAGCTAAAATAGACAGAATAAATCTACAAAATAGATCGGCAGTGTGTGGAGGGCCTCTACTAGTTTACCTCTCCTGTCAACATACATCGTACACACATACATCACGTTAAATAATACAGCATATTCTAA
>JAPZDZ010000024.1:1894254-1909657 GCA_029783805.1 Acanthurus tennentii | reverse complement strand
TACAAGTGGTGTGAATTGCTTGGGTAAGTGTGGAAATAGACAGAATTTTTCTAGCTGTCTGATAATTGAAATGATAACGATGACTTACATGCACCTCACATATGTAGGCCTACGTTTGTGACACAACATGCACAGCCTTTTGCACTGCATATATAGTTCATGTATTTCTTCGTGTAACAGCTTTATGTATGCTGGGCCACTCAGAGGTTGCTTCAGATGTGGTCTACTGACTACAAATTAAATAGACCCTACTTGTAAATGGCCACTACTGGGATTCCCCTGCCCAAGTTCATGGTAAGAAATAATCTTTAAACGTTTCTATTGTATGCAGTGAGCATATTTGTTTTGTGTAACATTAAATCTGGTAGACTTCTTCACTGAAACAACAGTGCAAACAACAAGTTTACAGTCCTGGCAGATATTCTCGATAGGATTAATTTACATTCAAGGCTCTAATCAGAACCTGTAATGCGATGAGTCTGCCAGCTCACTTCTGGCAATGTCAAACGTTCAAAAGGATGTTGTGATGTGATGCCAACCAATCATACAGCCACTTCAACACTTACTTTTATCTGGACTTGGAAAGGTTTCAGTTATTGTGTAAAGTACTCTCACTCAAACTTCATTTAGTGTTTGCCGGAACATTTCAAGAAAATGAACTCAAACTTGCTCTTTGGTTCATGTTGTTTTAACAAAATAGGAAGATTCAACTTTTGAGTCAGAACAACGTAACAGAGCGCTGCTTATAGGGCAAATATCACTGTTTTGAAAAACCATCAGCAAGCTGATGTCCCCTACTGCTAATGTTAAAAAGGTGAGGACAAAATGTGGTCCCCCAGTTTCTTAAATAACAAAACTTGCCTTTTGATGGTCACTTGTTTCAGCAGCTTTTCTATACTGACAAGAATGAACTCCTCTGTGAAACATAGTATAGTCATTATTCTAAAAATATTCTTGGGCTAATTGCATCTGATTGTCAAACTCCATTGATTATGTGGAGAATGGCCATATGGACTAAAAGCTCTGACACTGGATCTACTCCTACTTCTAGAGGGGGCCAGTTAAGTCACTAGCAATCCCTAGGCTACAAGCAGAAAAAAAGTCAATGTGAAATTTGAACGACTCCATTTGAGTATATGTTTTTTTACTCTTTTTTTCAATATTGATATGAGCTTACTGGGCTCTTTTATAGCAAACACTATCAGGGGAGCATCGCTAGCTGCACTATCAATAGAGAAAGGAGGTCCGGATAATGCATAGACCGTGACTGCAGAGTGGATCATATTAACACATCTTATTGATGTGGCTTTTAACAGATATCATATTCATACACAGCATGATGTGTGGAAATGGTCCATATGAACTGGTGATGTAGCTCAGAGTTTCATCTTGTGATCACATAATAGACTAATGACATAATGAAATCATCGTATTATGTGAATCATCCTCATAAGACTTGCATTTGCTTTTCACTGACACCCATACAGAAAGGGCCCATTTGCAGTCAGCGTGGCACAGCTAACTTTTTCTACACTTTCAGAATCTGAACATAAGAGCAATGTCTGCACCCTCAAGATAAATAAGACACTGTACAAAAAATGCCCCTCAGTCTGGATATGGTCTGTGTAAATTGTTTCAAGTGCCACAGCTTTTCATCTTGTGATTATGTATGACATAAAGTTAATGCATTATATGAGTCATCATAAGACTTGCATTTGCTGTATGGACACCCATAGTAGAAAATTCTTAGCAGCCACAGTTTGCCCATACAAGTAAGGCGCTGTAGTCTGGTCTGAAGAAAGAGACTACAACAACAAAACAACATTTAGATTACACTCAGAGTCTCCTCCTGGGAGCCAAGCTGATGAAATTAGTTTAGGTGGGTTATCAGCTTCTTGTGGTAATCTGCTAGATCCTTGATTTGGGGTTTCTCAGCTCCATCTTTAGTGTTGCTGTGGTGTTTATGTTTGCCTCCATCTGTGCTGTTAAGAGCTCATTACTATGGTGTTTTTGACTGCATGAAGATCCAACAACTTGTCTGTTAAATAGTGCTTTTGACATTATAATGAATTTCTTTTTGTATATTCTCTGGACAAAATGTGAGTGTGTGCAGGATAGAATCTTATTTGGCCATTTATCAATGGCAGCTACGACGAGAGCTCATGCTACATATCCACCTCTGTTTATTTCTAACAAACAAAAAAATGGAAAAATACATCATGTCCTTGGAAAGCTACCTTGGCAAAGAGACGTCTCTTACAGCAAAGATTTGAACAAAAACTGAACAAAGAAGACAGAATGACTAACTGTCATATTAAAGCAGTTGTTCAAAAGCCTATTAAAATTACATTAATGATAAGGCTTTTGATGAATAAATCCATGTTTAATCTAAATTTCTTTACAGTATCTTGTGCCAAATATCATTATAATCTTGTACAAATCCTGAAGTTTCAATTTTGGTTTATTTGGCAATACTGGTAAAATTATTTTAGTCTCTCTGCTGTGTGAGCGTTCAGGGATAGCCTCAGTCACATCCAGCAGTAATCTCCTGGATGTGGAGAAACCCTAGCGATGACATGGGCCATGAACTGGCAGCGATACACTCTGGCAGCAGACACAGCGCCCTCCATAACCCTCTGCAAAACACCCCCGTCCCATGCTTCTGATGGATTAGCCCACGTCCATGGGGTCACACAGGGATGGGCTCAAAAGTGAGGGGGGGATGTGAGGACAGAGGAGTGTCTGCCCCATCTCACCTCTGCTGGCCTTTGAGGTGGACTTTGATAGCATTGAGCCTATCTGGACCAGGGGGGAGATAATGAATGAGAGTGTATTACATATATGTGTGTGTGTGTAAGAGAGTGCGTGCTGACAGTGTCAGGGGAACATGTGTTATGAATCTATCAGGCTGGGCGCCTGGGCCATCATAGGGTGGATGGGGGTCCAGTTCCAAGCACTATGGACTCCCAGGATGACCGGCATGCTTGGCAGCTACCTGACCTCCCCTCTTACACACACACAAACACACACACACACTGACACCACCACATACATACACTCACACAGCGACAAGCTTCCCCAGCGCTCGACACTTTAGACTGATTGGGCTAGCAACTGCAACAGCTGGTTGAGGATTAAGGCATGGCTAGATTCAGTGTGTATGTATTTCTGTGTGTGTGTTAGTGTGTGCGTTGTTGCAAAGGGACTGGCTGGTCCCTCTGGCACCTGTCGTCTAAACCCAATCCCTACCCTCCTAAGCTGGGTGGATGAGCAGAGCCTGGTTCTCCTCTGGGACCCTGTACTCCTGCCCCAGAGAAGTGTTGGGCTGAGCTGATGAGTTCAGCAGGGTAGCAGAGGCATGCTGGGGGCAACTGGGGGACAACTAGGGGTGGGAATGATGGCAGAAGGTGGTTCCAAACAGATTTGGGGATATTCTTCCTCCCAAAAACACAACAACACAATGAAACAAACTGCAACAAGCTAACGTGAGAAAATTCGAGAAAAAACAAACATGTAAATTATATTCAAGTGACATTTGCTCATCACCACCAGCACCCACTGAGGGGAACACGTCGAGGGCAAAACAGCTTGTGTGGATCAGTGTGCTATTAATGGTTCTTATAACACATGAGGGTGAAAAGGGCCTGACAATTTTACGCCCTCATTGCAAACCAGCATGAGCACATATCCTGAAATATTGGCAGAGGAACATACACACACACACACACACACACACACACACATACACACTCACACACACAGACATGCACGCACATAACAAATGCACACTTGCTCATCAGAGGCTCATTTAGGTGAGATAGGGCAGTGCTGAGCTCTCAGCACCCTGCCGTCCGTCCGTCCGTCCGTTTGATGACTATATTTTTTGCAGACAAACACACACACACACACATATACACGCACACACATTCCATGCATTTTCATCTGCCCTCCACAGTATGAGTTACTGCATTCTTACATCAGGATGATGAACACTGTGTCCATCACTGCCCAGGGTGTGTGTAAATTGTTACAGCAAAGCTCAGCAGAGGCGGAAATATTGGAAAAGCTGAGACCATGATTTCTTAAAAATCTATCATTTAAAATTTTCAGCTCTGGTTAAGAACCTTTTTAAAGTTAAGATATGCATGCTCTTATCAAGATATTTAGCATTTCATTATTGCCAATAAAGGATGCAAAAAATGCACCTGGGTGGACAGACCCATTTTTAAGATTAGTATACATTATTCAAAGGGTAATTTGCATAAATTATAAAGGGAAAGACAAAAAAACAAACCAAAACATTTTCTTAGAGTGCTGCACTGATTTATATAGGTCAAAAACTACAACTCTTACTTCATGATGGCACTGCAATTGTTTTGCACCTTATGTGACAACACTGACTCGGGTGTGACCATAAGTAAGACAGGACCTTTGGCTTTAATTTGCTCTGTAACTACATTTCTTTTATCTATGCTTAACCAACAGCTGTATGGCAACCACAAGATCGTAGAGCTCCTTTGAAATGACTGTGCTCGAAGTGATGTTCATCTGCTTGCCCGACGCTTGAGCAGGAGAAAACTGCTCATTATGTGATCATGGCTTTAAGATTTAAGAAGTTTTCAGTATTAAGGCTGCTCTGACTGCTCCTCATACTGTCAGTGGTACGTAGAGTAGCACATAATGTCTGCCATGACATGTTTATTACAGGCCATGTGCTCTTAGCTGATGCCAGCTGTCATGACAGCAGTGTGTGAAGCAACTCTGCATGACATGTGACTTCATTAAATGAATAACAGCAGTTTAGTTTTTATCAGTTCTTATGATGAAGTTACAACATTGCTTTATCAGCATAATGTACATATCTTCTGATGAAGTGTTCTGTGTTCTGTGCCCTGTTAAGCACTTAAAAATGTAAAAACATGTATTTAATGGGATAATAGCTTTTTTGCACACAAGACTGTAACAAAAAAAAATCTATCAGAGATGAGTCATGACTTTCAAAATTCTCTATTAGTCATTTAACTAAAAAAAATATATACAGTATATATATATTATGCAAAAATCATCTTGTCTTTAAAATTATATTTTTCATTGTTTTTTACAGACCTCCTATAATAACATGATACTACATAATGTATTTATATTTATTATTATTATTATTATTACAAAGCACAACCAATCAAAAAAGGTTTAAGCGCAGCTAAAAAAAAAGGAAAAGAGGGAGGTGTTGTGCAAACTCTGTAGAGCTCGCATATTATGAGTCAACAAAAACTATGTCCAGTCATTTGAGTGTGAGGTAACCAGCAGAAGGAGGGGAACCACCTACTGATTGGCACTAGAGGAAGTCCGGGTATCGATATACAAGTAAAAGATACCACACCCCTTATTACTTTACACCCCTTACTAATAAAGTATGCTTTACTGTACCATCAACAGAACCTCATCCCAAAACTGGGGGAACTATGTGATGATAACTCAAATGAGCTTGCATGTTTGGTTATGAAAAATGGTCCCTGACCATAACTAGAGATCGATGGGCAGCACTGGCTTGTATGCAATGGTTACATGTCATTATACACACAACTGGAAAAAAATACAGAGTGCTGATCTGAAGACCAAAGGAAAGCAACATACTGCTAAAAACCTGGCAAACGAGATTTCCACTGCTCATGTTATGTGTGTACATGTCTGTGTGCTTTCATGCATGGGTGGTTGGGGGGCAATTTTAGAATAATGGTCAAATAGTCCCCAGTGACTATCAGCTAGTATTTTGGCTTGAAATGCTGATTCCTAATACAGCCTGCAGATAAATGAGGGAGAGAAAAATACTCCATTAGGTGTTATGGTGTAAAACAAGTGTATTTATAGTAACAGTATTGGAAATTGTTTTAAGGTATACTGTTTTTTTAACTTTTGTTTCACTTTTTCTCTGACATGAGTAAGCACTTAACCTGTAGCTGGATAATGGTTCTCTTTACTCCGCTGTTACAGTACCCTGTGTGTGGAAGGCATTTCTTAATGACAGGGCAGAAGAGGTGGTGTGTTAAACCTTTGTAATGCAACTAGAATGTAGAGAAACTGACTCTTTAAAATAGTTTTAAGTTTTTTAATCTATATTACTTTACATCTGTGTTTGATATAGCGAGGAGTTTAATCTGGGCCGAATCATTTCAGAGCATCACTTCTGTACACCAGGAGAATTTCCCTCGGCTGGATCAGTAAAACACTTGCTGTGTTCCAGTGCTGCACAAAATAATAAAAGGATATACATAATTTAACAGATTTTTTAAAGTAAAGCATATAATTTTAAAAAAAGTTATGAGTCAATCAAACTGTGGTTTTGAAATGCCATGCCAGTAAACAAAACCTTTCTGTGCATTTAATTCAAAAAAGATTTAGTCTGCATATGCTTTTTTTTTCTTTAAGTGCTTACTTTTGTCACTTGACCAATATGAATGCACTACATGCTCAAATCGTAGCATTGGAATGTATTTGTATACAAGTGGGACACAGCTACTGTGTGCACGGAGCAGTAAATGTAAAGGCTTTCATAAGTTGCCTGTACATCGACTCACTACTGTGTGAGAGTGGCAGACATGAACTTGTCTGAGAAGATTCAGGATTATGACGGATTACAAGGCAACATTACATGAAATGTATTTTTAGTGAGGTGCAGTTTGTGCTTTTGTGTTCAACATGTGAGCCCCTATGACATTTAGTCATGTTTGGCTTTCTTGTGATGTGTGCTGCTGTTTTGCTATTGGCTGGTTTAATCCACTGTGTATGAATAGGTGTGTCTGTTTGTGTGTGTGTGAAGTCGGGTCTGGGCAGCTCAGTGTGATGGAAAGCAGATCCAGGCTCTGCTTCTTCTCACCCAGCGCTCACAACATCTTCAAACCAAAAACATATACACACAGGGACACACACACAGGTAAGCAGGAAAACACAATACAGCACACACACACACACAAATGGACTCAAAGTAGTGTAATGTGGTCTAACACACACAAACTACTGTGTTTAATCACACATAGGGACAGGCAACAGTCCTACTTCGGACACACACACGCGCACACACACACACTCACACACATAAACACCACTGTCTCCAAACCTGTCAAGCTCTTTGACCGGGGTTAGATTGCATTACACCACAGTAGAGGAAAATTCGCTTTTAACACAACGTCTGGCTGTGCTGTCCAGAGGAATAGTCATTAAGTGAAAAAGGATAAGTCAGGAAAGACAAAACATTCCCACGTCTGACACGCAAACACGCACACTCACACATAGGAATTTCATAAGATCGGCAGGAGTGCTAGGTGAAGCTGTAGAAGAAAAACAGGGGCTTTTTCAAAGGAGGCTTCCTCTGAACACACTGGTACAATAGTGTCAGAGCATGGCTATAAATGTCACAAGTTCAATTTTCACTCTGAGAAAAGAACATGAGGGCAGGCAGTAATATTAGCTGTTGTAAATCGCAGACTTGGGGGTGAGTGGGTGGGGGGGTCACTGTAATAAGTTTGAGTAAGCTCATGAATCAACACTTCAGCTTTGTTTCCGTGACAGTGGGACTCCACTGCTAAAACTGGGATTTTAGGGAAGAGGTTTGTCACTTTTGGGGGTGAATTCTGTCTGCAGAAAAAGAATATTAAAAGGATCACCACGAAGAAAAGGGGACTTCCCAATACAAGTATAAACCATGTGGAGAAACTTTTGTAACATGCTTTTTCACATCTATATAAAACTATTCAAATAAACCAACAGGAGCATTTTGTTAAATGGCTTTAAAAGTGTGACTAATAAACCATTTTCTATAAGGATAAAAGGATTTTTCACATTTGCAGCACCTCACACTGAACATCAGCAGAGTTAATGGTTTTATTCAGCTTCAGCAGCAACAGCAGCCAGACAGAATGCAATGAATTTCCCTTATCAGGACTTCAAAGTCCAACATTTTCCAGCATTTGAGGAAGAGTGTGAGAAAAAAAAGCAGCCAAGCTTTCTGGCAAAGTGTTGCTGTGATGCCTCCACTTGATATGAACACACACGTCTGACTCATTCTGCCGGCCCTGAGAGTTCACCACTTGAAGGAAATGATTTACTTGTCCAAATCCTCCCTCTTGTTTGATCCCATGGGGAGCTGGAGCAGAAGTGGGGGCGATGCTAGGTTACCAAAGTGTGTTTTTGCCATCCATCCCCTCCCTTTTCTTCCTTTTTTCGCTCCTCTGCTTAGGTCGGCCATTTTGTAATTTACGGCTGTCATAAGGCCCGCCGTCGGCTAAGAACAGTATGGGATTATATGAAACGCTGTCCGACGGCATATTTCATAAGAAAGATCAAACACACAGCTAAGCGATTTCTTTTTCTGAGGGCAGTAATTTTTACTGGAGCTCCTTTTCACGGCCTTGGAGGGGATGACTTTGCAAGACCTCAAACTAAAGTATTCATTGCATTGATTTGAAGGGAAAAAGACCAGTAGCTTCACAAACTAAAGCCAAAGTCTTTTCATGCAAAGTGCACAAACCATGCCAGACTTGATAGTTCTCAGGTAGAAAAATCTAGCAGGCATGTCTCCCTCATCTCTCACAAAAGAAATCTTGACTCTTCTACGTACACACATGTAACCACAATCTGTGGATCTTTATTTTACTAAATCCACACAGAGGAGAGGAGCTGGCAAGAGTCCAGTTAAGAAAGAAAGAAAGAAGAGGAGGATTACTTGCAAAGGTGATCTCTCTCTCTCTCTCTCTCTCTCTCTCTCTCTCTCTCTTCTTACACAGACAGAAAAGGACTATGAGTTTACAGATGAGCTAGCAGTTCTGGTAGGTTGAAAAGATTTTTATGAAGAAAAACCAATTGTAGGATGGATAATAATTGAGGGCCTACATTTAAGTTTAATCCTTAACAGTGGTACTGAAGTAAATGTAAAAATGGTAATGTTTTGAAATGAACATGTTTACAATGATAGTGTTAAATACTGATGTTAAGCAAGTAATGTTTACTTTGTTCACTGACTTTAGCATGTTAGCATGCTAACATGTGCTATTAAGCACAAAACACTGAGTGCAGGGGATGCTGATTGGAATGTAATAAGCTTTGTAAGTATGACTCTAATTTAGAACCAACAACAGATGATTTAAAGTGAAAAATCTCCTAAAAGTTTGACCAAAGTGACTACAGGTCGTCATGAAGGGACCATGAAAAAAATGATCATATTAAATGACAATCCATCCAGTGGCTGTTGAAATAATTTTTGTAACAGTTGATTTTTGCCTGCTCTACAGGAAAGTAAATGAAGCCACCGAGCATCACTCTCCTGGGACTATAGATATCTGTACTGAATTACAAAAAAACATCCAGTAGTTGCTCAGGTATCTGAATCATTATAGAAGCTTGAGAGGTAAAACTATAGTCAGTCCTTTACCTGAAAGCCCAAGCCCAAGGTTGGTTTTTAGGGCTTCTTACAGGAAAAGTCAGAGGAGTATTAAACTCATTAGGATTCATCCTTGGAGAACCATAAATGTCTGAGCTAAAATTTCATAGCAATCCATACTATAGCTGCTGTCTGGGTGTATCAGTTTGTAACAAAATTATGAAACAACTGACCTAAATAACATCTCTAAAGCCAAGCCTGACTAAAACATGCTACAATAGCTCAGAAGCTTTGTTACAGTGTTGTTCGTCGAATGAAAGTTATTCAGTGAGAGCCAGTCTGGATAATAACAAACACAAACAAACATGCGTACATTGCAGAGGATCCCAGACATTTGCACTCATGCAAACCAAATAGAGATGGAAATACAGGACGGTACACAAAGACTTTAAGCAGTCAGCTGTGCAGCTAATGACCCACACAAACAGTGAGATGAGAGTGATGAAAAACTCCAGTAGCAGTTCAACTGCATTGGTGTCTACACTGAGCAAACAGAGGCCAGTTGTTGACGTGCCAGATATATTAGTGTTTTTCCTCCTCTGTGCTTGTGTGTGTGTATTCCTGCTGGGACTCCCCTTGGCTAAACCAAGCCTCCTACACCTTCACTTCCTCAGAGCTCCATTGCTCTCTCTCTCAGTGGAAGGATTGATGAGCAGCTTGACTTCCCTCCATCCTCCCTGACTTTCTCACGAAATGGGGAGAAGAGGAAGAATGAAGAAAGCGGAGCCTGTCGACCATCATTCATTTCTCCTCACCTTGGGAGTGTGCAAAAAAGCCCAAAATACTGGCAGTGACAAATAGAGCAATAAAGCTGTAGGGGTTGGCTGAACACGCAACCCGGCTCATGTGGTGGGAAGTTATGAAGAAATGACATCACCTGCATAGGGATTTACATACCTGATGACTTACTTCTATGACATCATCAAAACTGCCGCTAGTAACAATTAAATATCCTTCAGTTTTGAATCTGATTATTTAATAAAGTAGTAGGGCAAGAGGTACCAAAAAGAACACTGAAGCCAAATCCACAGTACATTCTCAGGGAATATTCAGGCCTTCATGGAAGGCAATACATTTTACACATACATGACTAAACATAACTGAACTAAAACTATTACTAAACTGAAAAGAATTTGGTGTAAGTACCAATTAAATTCTTATTATATTTAAATCATTTTATTTTGAAGAAAATGTTAAAGATTTTTCAAAAATAGTTTTTACACTTTTTTTGAAAAATGTCTCTAAAACAGATTTTATACCTTTATCAGAAATAATTTTGAAAGACCAATGGAAGGACTGTTAACACAGTAAGTTGTCATTACCAATTTCATCTGTATGTCCCCTACAGCGCTAGGAGGCAGATGGAAAGAACTAGCCTTGCTTCCAATAGCTCCAAAACTTTTTACTGTATGTTGAGGGCTTTTGGTGTAGTTACGAAAACAGGAGGTGGGGAACATCAGTTTGACTGAGTTGCTTCACACAGCATCTAAACAAGCCTCTTTAACGCAGTGGTGGAGCAAGATTTAATGAACAGTGCCGTTAAGTTTATCAGTTTTTTTTTGTGGTTTGAGTACTATATACAAAATGTGATTTATTTGGATTGTGTTGTAATGGCAGCAGAATCCTTAGATCCTTTAGAAATAAAGCAAAAACTATTTAAATTTAAAGACTATATGTAAATGAGGAGGTTGGTGCTTGCACTTGAAGTGAACTCAGCTCTGTAAACTTGACAGCATTAAAATGGACAGCTGGCATACTGTAGACAGAGGAACAAAAAAAACCCCACTGACCTGCTGGGATCCATTGAATGACACCACACGGACAACATGGAAAAGACAGAGAGAGCAGATTGGTTAGGAGACAGTTGGTCAAACAAATCTTCACCATGTGGGACACATGTACACACACACTCACACTAACACAAGACTGTACTACACAAATCATAGACTAATTAGTCGTCCACTCCAGGTGGTGACAGTTTCACTCTGTGGGGAGCCAGGGCAGCCACTGTGTGTGTGTGTGTCAAGTGTCAAAGACCTCCTTAGCACCTCATCACCTTTGACCTCATGGGGGCTTTCATGCTGTGAATAACATTAACATTGCATTGTATGAACACACAATCACACAAAAGGACACAGAGAGAGGACTAACTATAATAGATTGAGTTTACGACTTCTCACCTGATTTTTCATTAGTTCTTTGCAGTCATTTGTGACTCCATTTTGGGTGATATCGATAAATTATTTAAGTTAATTATTAAACAAAAAAACTGGATACAATCGAACAGCCCTGTAGTATATTTGATTAAAAAATATTAATTTCCAAAATCTTTGTGCAGTTTAGAAGAAGTGTAAATATGAAACATATGGCCATGTTCTCTAGTTTCATCCACATAATGCAGTTCAATACAACAACATCATCAAAATAAGCCTCAAAATGAGCCTAAAAATTAAAATGAGATACGTTCTAAGAGAATCAACAGAGCTTTTGTATGATAAAATTAAGATTCATGACAGAGCGTCTGTCAGATATTCTATTTAAAGTAAAACATAAATGATGGGTTTGGTAATTTTTCATGCAATGTTTAACTACCCTCTAAATTACTGGTGAGTCCTCAATGCAAACATTATTCCTTTAACAAGCTGTTGGTTATGTTTAGTATGATTAGGCAGACATCTGACACACTGCTACAAGATTTTATGTTGTCCGCATGCTTATTTTAGCTTAATGTTTTGGAAGAAAGTGTTGCTTAAAGTTTGGGACTTGATTACTCAAAAGTCACTTTTAATTATATTAAAAACATCAGTTTACCATTGAAAGTCACAGAGACAGCACCCTCAAGTCTTATTAACAGAGCAACATTTTGATTAAATTAATTGTTACTAAGTATAATCATCTTAACTTTAATTACATGTACATTCTCCAGACCAGATGTGGAATCTTTACAAACATAGTAAAGACAAAGTTGACCCCAATCCAAAGCCATTCGAGCACAAACTCTGTGCTAGTTAAGCCCCATTCCTGTGCTTTTATAGGTTTGTTTCAGAGGTGTCAATTATACTAGCTTGCAAGGGCATGGGCTGAAGGATATTAGGAAAAAAGAGTTATAGGTCCCAAATGTGCCAGTGTGCAAAGAAGGAAACATGTCTTCCACTGGGTGAGAGTTTCCCTCCAGAACAGCCAGACCACCTAGCACTGGGAGCCTGGTGACAAGAGCTTTGATTATTATGCCTGCACTCTCTGCCAGGGCTAAATTTAAGTGTTCCCATAAAGTCCAGAAGAAATAAGACTTGGGAATGGCCTGGCCTGTGCCTGTGTGAGAGAGGGGAGAACTCTGACTGGGTGTGTGTGTTTGTGTGTGTGTGTCTGTGCTTAGGGTCTCTTCTGGTCAGCGTTGTCGCACAGTCCGGGGGATAATAATAGGATGTGCTACAACTAACTGAGACTAAAGCCGGACTTCCCACGTCTCCCACTCGCTGGTGGCACTTGTGTTATTCTCTAAACACCCGCCAGTCCCAACCCCCCCTTATGCAATGCTCACATCTCTTGCTTCATCTCTCCCATTCAACCTCCCTCGAGCATAAAGAAAACTGTAAGACAGCGCAAGACACTTCGGGCAACCCCATATCTCCCAAGGAAATGTGAATTCCTTGTTTATCTTTGATTAAAAATAACTTTGGGAAGAGGCCGATCAATACTTTCCCTGCTACAAGAGAAACAAGGGAAAAAAGGAGGTTGGGGAGGACGAGGAGAAGCAAGCGGAAGGAAAGGAAAAAAAGCGTGAGAAATTTGACGACATTTAGAAATGTGTGTCTGTGTGTGTGACGGGTCGCTCGGAGTCATTCCCATGGCCTCAAACAGTAGCCCCGACGCTGCTACCAACCGCTCTGATGTTTTAACAGTGACAAAATGGCTGACATACATGCATAATAGGATAGTAAAGTTCCTAGAGGAGATTCTGGGAGCCATGTATGCTATATAAAGGCCTTCAGAGGACGGGAGCACAGCGAGGTCATTCCTGCCTGTGCTTTCCTTGGCTCCTGCTTCTCCTTTGAAAGGATCTGCTTATGGTTTCTGTCAGAGATGCACGTCCATTTTTCACCCCATTAACAACTATCATTACCAGCCCAACTGGAGGCTATAATTGGGCCAGCCATGGAAAAGAGTTGTCAAAACACAATTAAATTCCAAACTATGGTGAGAGAGAACAGAGAGAAAGTGCTGGATGGCCATAACATCATATTGCCGGGTTTGCTTGCCCAAAAATAGGAAAGAAAAACATGAAAACCATTATTTTACATTGGAAGGTTTTGGAGGGGGATTATATAGACGGGTGATGTGAGCTGCCCAAACGATAGGGCTACTGAAAACATAACAAATAATCACTCTCGGTGTCAGAGATGAAGAATGGACACATTAAAAGCCCTATCCAAGGATCAAAAGCCAGGATCTTGTGAGAGCCTTGATTTAGGAAAGCTTCAAATACAGTCATAACCGCAAAGTGGCTACAAAGACAAATTATTATAGCGGAATAAAGATATCCATGATGAATAAACTGCTTATTTTGTGTGTCAAAAGTTAGAATCAGCTGCTTGTAAAAAGGGCCATCAAAGGCTTTCACGTAGGCTCTCGGATTGAGAACGCAGCTTAACATACTGAGCACTGCTCAAACTCCTCATGCTGTTATAGTTTAAGCAATAGATCTGTAGCACCTTGGAAATTTTGCACTGTACAAAACGCAGTCGCACTTGTTTATACCTGCTGCAGTTTTTCATTTAGCCTTAGCAGTGCAGCCTATTAGCATCAAGTACTGCTAAAATTGGTCAATAGCATATGTAACGACATTACTATCACTGTTGTGATATTGCATATAACATATTACATAAAAATAAATGAAAATATCATGAAATAAATAACATATTTATTGATTAACTATGACAAGTCACTATAGATGGTTAGCGCATGCTAACTATCCGAGTAATTATTTATACATGTCTGATTAAATAATGCGGTTACAAAACTGTGGTGAAAACTAAAACATGCTTCTCTCTTTGTTTTTCAAAAAGCCATTTCTACAGAGCAGTTTATTCAAACAATTTTTTTCCTCCCAGTGGTACCAGTACTGTCATAATTGTTATTTTCTTATCTGGTGAACTGAATCTCAAAATCTGGTCTACATACTCTTGCCACAAGCCCATGACAATATGTCAAGTTAGGACATAATCAGTGCATGAGTAATATGCATGAAATTCCAATTGGCTGTGAAAAAACATTAGAAACCAAAATACGTAGTTACCGTATTGTTTTACTCGTTTTATTGCTAACCTGAAAAAAACAGTCATAGTTAAATAACAATGTGTTATTAGATGTGTTATAATTTATTCGTCTGATGTACCCTGATGTACATCTGATGTATCAAAACACAACATCTTGTGGCTACGTACAGCCCTCTCTGTGAGCTACTGGCCGTGGAGGAATTGGCTCATCTCCTTTCTTTGCCAAGTTTCACCTTTTGCCTTTATTACAATTGAAATTAGCACAAGGACGCTCCATACAGCAGCTTAATGACTTTAAAAAAAACTTGACAATTACCACTGATGTTTTCTATCAAACTTGAATTCAGCTGTGATACAAATATGTGAACATGATATCAAGTAAAAACTGTGTTCAGAACATTTTTAAAAGCATAGCCAACTGCAATAGGAAACTGCAAACTGTATTCCACAGTGAAGGCCTCGGACAGTGTCTTGCAAACTGTACAGTGTTAATGGCGTGTGTGTCGGGTGACATAAAGCAGAGGAGGCTCGGTAGTGGAAGGGAGTTGCAGGTCTCTCTGCCTCTGTAATCTGGCCTGATTTATAGAAGCTAGCCCTGCTCTCCCCTTCCACCTCCACACTGACACACTGGGCCTCCTCTGCTGGAGACAGCCTGGCGTCCACACACGCACAAACATACACGTACACACACACA
>JAPZDZ010000024.1:1865013-1887377 GCA_029783805.1 Acanthurus tennentii | reverse complement strand
TTTTCACATTAGAGTAAAAAAATGTATTTACATTCTGTTTTTATATGTGTGTGTGTGTGTGTGTGTGTGTGTGTGTGTGTGTGTGTGTGTTTGCTTGTGTGTGTAGTGGTGGTGGGAGGGATATAATACCACGTGTCTGTGTGTTTTGGATGTAATAATGGCACATCCTGCATATTTTTTACTTTCAGCCCTGCCAAACAACACTCTTCTCCAATTATTACAACTATAATGATGCATTGGTGTCTTTTTTCACATGTAATTGTTAATTTTCTACGCTACTGTTTGTACCCCTCTGTAGCTCTGTTTTACCTCTGTGCTTTATGAACGTGGTCTTTGAAAAAGCATATTAACGTATGAATGCTATGCTAATAAGCAATATTTTTTCCAATCTAAGAAGTAGGACTGTATTGTACCTCAGAGCAGTCACAGGGACATATTTAGGCTGAGCACAAGATCTTGGGCAGTTAGGACTGTGCTTTGTATTCACTATTCCACTTGTTGTGGGTGTTACACTACTGAAACAGTTAGAGTTTGGAAAAACTCATGAGTTTTGTGAAATATTAATAATAGTCACTTATAAAAATGGCGCCTTACATTTTGGCTGGTAGGAAAACATTTTCTCAGTTTTAAAATGAGCAGAATACAAATTGTGTTCAACAAGAGGCTTAATTAGACATGCAGGACCACATCCTGAAATCAGAGAGCAGAGCAGCATTCAGCAGGGGCCGCACTACACACTTAACAAGACTCAAATTACAAAACAATATGCAGAAAAGGCAGCTGGCAGAGCATTCTTCCTTTCCTGCCACTGTGTGCAGTTAAATCCTCAGGTAAGCAGTATACGATGTTGTATGATCCTGTATATCAACACAGAGGTAATTTCTGAAGTATCACATGCGTCTGCATAGCTGTAGTGTCATTTTCCACCTCTGAGTAGGGATTGTGCACAAAAAAAATCACTCTAAACATTTTCGCTTCTCATATTGACACAATAAAATACAATCCAGGAAGCATGAGGTGCAAAACTTATGAGCGAATGTGCTTCAGTTGCATGTGAACTTCACTGAACCTCCTCTGCTGTTCAGACATCCCTCTTTTACTGCCTTTCCTAAAACCCTCTGCTTGCTATCATCCCCATCACATCCCTGTCCAATTTCTCAGCCTTTTTCTTTTATCTCTGCCTTCTCCTACTCTTCTGTCTACCCAAATATCTGTGTGGCCCGGCTTTGCCTCTCAACAGTAACTCAACCCATAAACAAACTGCCTTACATGCTGTAATCACAAAGCCCAAAGTGCCAGACATTAAACGGGCCACGTTTTCAGGAAGAAAAGAGCAGAGAGGAGAGAGCTGCAATGTTTGAGCCTCCTCCTCCTCCTAACAGATGCGGGTGTAGTATCAGTTTGCTAAAGTGCGACTGGCAGGAGAGATAGATAGCGAGGGAAGAGGAGTGTATCTTTGAGGAGTTCCACATTGCCAGTGCTGATCAAAGTGCTCTGCAGCCTTTGTGGCTAATTTTGGGGATTATCTGTAAGTGCTTGGAAAAGACTAGCCTTGTTTTATGGGGTCGGTGTCACACACGCTCGTATGCACACACAAGCACACACCAAGTGTCTCCACATATGCTACTGACCTCAAATGAATAATTCAGGCTTTTGTATATTTGTGGAGTAAGACATTGTTAGAAAATAGGACGTAGAGTAGACTAAGGAGTGAAATGCTGGTTTAAAAGCGGGAAGTAATCCAGGAGACATGAAAAAATCACAAGACACACAAAGGCACACACACACACACACACCCACACACCCACACACACACAGAGGCAGACATATCCTGTCATCTTGATCCAGTTTCAAGGACAGTGGCGAGACTGGAAGGTTTGGAGTGCCAAACGACTTGTCAGTGTCAGTTGTAAAGCTGCCTCCCCTAAAGCCACTTCCCTCTGCTAACACACACACACACACGCAAACACGCAGTCTCTCTCTCTCTCTCTCTTACAGACTCACACACACACACACACACACACACACACAGAAACTGTGGTCAGCTGAGCGGATCCTAAGTAAGGTCAGGAGTAGTTTGGAAACACGCACACAGCTCACAAAGAGACCTTCTTTCTTGGGTTTATGAGTCTTCTCTATAGTTTGCCTGACCACAGACACACACACGCTCTCACACACGTACATTTACACATAGGCAGTCGCACAAAAAAACTCACACAAAGCTGATATAGCGGATATGGTTTTGTGAGGGGGAGAAGGGTGTATGGTCGGCGTCAGGTCCAAGCAATTATCCAAGTGTCCAAACCTCTTTCAGGCAGCCACGGCGGAGCCAGACAGAGCTCACACAAACATACACACATACTCAGACACCAACACAACTTTCAACTCCAACCTAGGGATTTGCCCGGGATAATTCCACTTCTATTCACCATGAGAGGTTTTACAAGGTTAGGTCCAAAATCTCTGAGCCACTGCTAACTACAAGCGGACTACCAGCTGGCCCTTGGCCTCCAGTTTGAAAGCTCAAGTGCTTGATTCTGGCCCACTGAATGGTCTTTTGGGCTCGGAGCCCAGGAGACCTTTCCAATAAGACGAGCAAGAAAGACAATGGCAAGCAGCTAATCTTGTCTTTATGCCGTCTTTGTCTGTGAGTGGGGGCACTTGTAGAGGCGGTGCTCAGGTAAGGCAGTGTGTCAAAGGTTAAGCTGGGAGATTCAGACTTGCGCACACAAGTTAATTAAAGTTTGTCTAAGGGGGTGAGAGTGTGTCTCGAGGAGGCCGCTAGTGTTTGAGGGCTTGCCTGAGAAAGGAATGCCGTCGACTTCAAAGTTGGCCGACTGCCTCCAAGTTGTTTTTAGAAAGTGTTCTTACGGATAAGACCGGAGAAGATATCTGAACAATTAATGAACAATTTTCTGCTACTCTGCGTGGGGATGCAGCACAGGTGGATGTGTGTATTTTGGTTGGACTGGTGAATTTGAGGGAATATTTTTCTTTTCATCTGCTAGAACATCAACACATATATACCTGGTGAGTGAGGTAAAACAAGGACAAGCTTAACCAAAACATTTTGTCTACATGACAGTCAGTGTGCACTAAAATCTGTTTGACCGGCTAAATAATAACTGCTTATGTAAAAACACTTTAAAAGAGCTGCAATAAAGCGCTTCAGCAAATTAAGAAACATTACTGAAAATAATTTTAGCAGTTGGTTAGGTTTTCTGAACATTTGTCATTTTGAAAAGAAAAATGATGAAAATTCTCAACAAAAGCAAAACTATATGGTTTTCTTTTTCTGCATATTGCACTACTGACTCATGTAAAAAAAATGTGAATACATAAACAGCAGGAATCTTTATATTATCATTATTATTTAATTGATAATTATTATTTATCATTATTTATTATGTTTTGAGGACCAAATGAGTAAGTTTTAAAACTGAAAGTACATTACTCTTGGATGAAAATAATAATTAGTTGCAGCCTTAATTTTAATAGCTTGTCTTCCCCACCACTCAAGGAGTGCTGATAAGTGTAAGGACATGTTCAGAATTATATTAATGAACAACCAAATTGCCATGAATTCACCATTCTATATTGGCACTATAGGTTTGTAAAATACACAGATGTTTTAAAATGTTACATTACATTACGTATTTTATTTTAAAACTTTACATTTATGTTGTTAAGGTCTGGCCAAGTCTAAGATCATTTTTAACTTCACATACTATGTTTTTGTCACAAAACACAAAATTAAAAATGTTACATTTTTTCCTAAAAAAACCCTGACACAGTGAATGAATTACACAAAATGAATGAATTCATAGCTTACAAAAATTAAAATTTAAAGATGTTTTTTTGTGGTGAAAAGACTGTAATGACTGATACAATGAATTACTCCTTGAAATGTAAAAAGTGAAACAATTGCCATGGCCACTTGCCATTTTACACTTATTTCAGAGACATTTGGAGGGCAGGGTGCACATCTTTAACTCAGCTGTTGTTTGAAAACTAAACATGTTGATAGTTTTGTTTATGATGGAGTTGAAGAAAGGATGTCTAAAATCTCTTAAAGCATTCTTGCCACTCTTTCTAATGACATTTCATCTTCCAGTGGTGAACTGGCCATCTGGTGTACTGGGACATATCCCAGTAAACCAATGGACCATTGAAAAAAGACAAAAGTAAAATCTGTAAAGTTTTTACTGGCCATATGACCTAATTTGTCTCTTTACTGCCACTGCCAGGGTGTGCATGGAAGCATGATGCAAAAAACCCCGTCCTACAGTACAAGGACAGTACTACTGTGCATTTTAAGAAACTGACACAGAATTTGTCAATATTATGACAACCAGTTAGGCTGGATTTAAATTCAATATTATGAAGTCAGCTGGCTGTGAAAATATCAAACTGAGGTTGCAAATTGTGGAAACCAGAATACCTGAAAAAATCCTGCCTGCTGTTTGTATCCGTCCTTGTACCTCAAATGTTTTTACGTTCAACTATCCTTTTCAATTCTGTGTAAATGTTGCAGACTGTCACAAAAATATCCACGATGTTATCTCAAATTAAATTATTCTAGGTCTATGCACCGTGCCCACAAACAGAAGAAATGTACAACAAGAACTTTTTGATAAAATGAAGGTTTTCATACCCTACAGTATTCACCTGTTCACCAGCACTTGATGGCACTTTCAGCCTTCAGCGTCAACACTGTGGGTTTTAGTATAAAACTAGGTTGGGTCACTTGAAAAGGGGAAAAAAAATTCTGACTAAAAGAGTGAATGAAGAAACAGACAGGAGACGTGTAGAAGAGGAAGAAAATAACCTCAGGAGGAATATAAAAAGAGAGTAGTCTGGAGAAAAGGATGAAGAGGAAGGAAGGAGGAAGAGAAGGGGAGAAGATGAGCAGACAGTGTCCTTTATGTATTGGCTGAGTGTCTCCTAGGGCTTTTGTAATGCTTTATACAGACCCACTTTTCAAGGTCACCGTACGGCTGCCTGCCCAGCTGTTTTCGTATTCAGTTTCGGCCTCGTTTCTCTCCCTCCTGTGTGATTTTTTTGTTTTTTATCCATGACAGTGGGGCAGATTATTACCAGGGGCAAAAGATTACTCACAAAAAAAGACAAAAAAGAAGACAAAATAAATGAGGGGCTGCCAAGGTTTTAATCCTGATTAAAATAGAGGAGTTGGGAAAAAAATCATGCAAATGTACAGCAATGTAAGGCTCTCTCAGCATTGGTAAATTGAAAAAAGAAAAAATAAACATTCTTGACACACACAGAATGTCAAAATACTGATCTGTACTGTGATTAGTCACTCATTGTGAAAGTCTCTCCAGAGTTATTACAAGAGGTGGTGATAAAAGCAAAGCGTGGTGATGTAGCTTCGACAAACAGTCGTAGAGCCAGGCCAGAGAGCAGATCAGCTTCCCCTCCACCCTGGAGTTTAGTTTGTAGTGCTAACAGCTGAGTTAATGAGGAGTGGTGTTAGCTTAGCAGGAGGCGCTAACAGAAAGCCCAACAGGAAAGCCCACAGGAAAGCTTAATGGTCGCACAGGAACAGCCAACGCAACCTGTGTTTCTCTTGTCTCCTCACAGTAACACTTTATGCTAATACTCGTACCTCAGCAGCCAAAACATGACCCATCAACGCTCCTGTGTTTCCTGTGATTCTTTCAAATTTAACCCTTTTAAATATCTTTCTATTAATCTCCTGTATTTATATTCTTGTTGTTCAATCTAACGGCATGTGGTAGAAGAAGAAAAAGGAGAAAAAGAGGAACAAGAAGATGGGGAGGAGGACAAAGAACATGAAAACATGAAAAGTAGACAAATGTGAGTGACAGGAATAGAGAAAACATCAAACTTATGCTCTTTGCAAAATATGACAGATTTTAGTGCATCACAGCAGTATTTCAAAAGAAATAAAATTTATATTCTTTTGTGCTCTCAATTCTACAATGCAGAGATCAATGCTTACGTTATTTCACTTTCTAACAGGTTTTACTGATTTATAGATGAGATATTTTGTAGGTAGTAAATGTTTCTGTGTAACAGGCTGCATGCACTTTTTAAATCTAGAAGATGTTGAACTTATATTTTAAATACTATCTGCTTAGTGACTGACTTCTAAGGATGTCTCCTTTCACACATCTCTGTTATGTTTTCATGATTATACCTGTATCTTAGCTGTTGTTAATAAATAAATGTAAATAAATAAAGTGAGAAAAGGTATTGAACTCCATTTTAATATGGTCAGTTACTCATTGCTGTAATGTTTCAATGTGAGTGGCTGCCCAGAGGTGATACCAGGATTAACTGTGTGTATCCTCGTCTAAATATAAAGAGTACGTGGACAAAGGTACAGGTGGGGGGTGGGGGGGGTGGGGGTGGCCCAAGGCTTGGTACCTGAAGGTTTTCATATTTTCAGTTCCCAAAGTTTACAAGTATAGTGAAAACAAAATGTTCCTTTTTTCAATTAATTGTTATTATTAATTATTGCTATTGTTATTGTTTATTATTATTACGCTGCTATAGGTGAGCTGGTGATTTCTTGACATGATCCTAGATTTTTGGTGCTTCACCTGGTAGGATCATTGCCATTAAGCTGTGGACTAGAACTCTATCGCTTTTCCTCCTCTTTCAAACTGACCTGCATTTTCGGTAAAAGACAGTGAATGGTCACATTTTATCTGGTTGTTGCTGTCTCATTAGCTGAATCTCCACAGGAATTGAAATTATATTAAAACAGTATTGTGGCCTATGTTTCATGTCAGATATGAGCATTACATGCAAATTCAGGAAATAGTCCGTCTCTTATGTGGAGGGGGAGAAAGAAAAGGTCTTGATATATCCTAAAATGGACCAAGATGTGCTCTTGGTTTATACTGACACATGCTCATAGTGCAAAACAGTCCATGTTGTTATACACTTTTGAAAACAAAGATGTCTGCAGACTAATAAATGTGAATCTAATTTGGAGGTTAAGGCTGAGGTTAAAGTTATGCAGCTGGACCTTAATGCAGCTTTCTGTCACATCAGAGTCGACAACTTAATATTGGCTTTGTTTTTAACCTTCACCATAACATGTCTTTGACCTCATTTTTTTACCCAAGAAATAAAATATATACACTGATTTTAGCACATGACATTAAAACTCAATTGATAATCCTTCAGTGTTCAGCACCAAAGACTGAGTCAAAGATATCTTAAACAAAAAAGAAAAAAAAAGATCTCCTTACTTGTCGGGTACCTATGGAAGATGAACACATAAAGATTCGTCTTTGCTGTCAGAATGTCACGTACATGTGTCATGAATAACACAGGAATGACCCAGCAGTGACCTCTCTTACCATCTGCTTTGGCTGGGCTACGCCAGCCACTCAGCTCGGCTGCCTACATGGTAACTGACCCAGTCCACATGCCAAAAACAAGACAGATGCCCCTGATACCCCTGACTCCAGCCCCGACACCCCCACCTCCCAACAGCATTTCAGCACCTCTCTTCATTGTCCAAACCAGATGCCCGAGCCTCCTCCATCTTCCTCCATTTCAACTGCAGCTAGGCTAACAGTTAGCCCCGGCCTGTAAGGTGACATATGTTACGTGATGACGGCAGGGATATAACACTGTGTCACACACAGGTGGGGTTCGCAGGTTGTGCACATGTAAACGTGCATGCACGGAGGCACAAAAGCAGGATGGTACAGCGGATATGAGAGATCATGAAACAGTGAGGCACATTTCATGCACAAAAAAACAGAATGAAGGACCCCTAAACCGATTGAGACATACACCCTTGCACGCCTGCCTGTGTGTGCAACCACAGACTCACACAACTACACACACAACTACGCACACACACGCAAACACGAGAGGCCGCGGTCCATCCTCTGACCGGTCGGTGACCTGACAGCCCAGCAGCTGCTGGCTGTTTGATGTTTCACTCTGAGGATCACATTTCATTTCCAGACTCTTCAGCCAATAGGCGAAAGACAGAAAGACAGTGACAGAGGGAGGCTCTTCTTCCCCTTTTTACCCTTTACTGTAGTGCTACTGACCAGACACCACCAAGCAGACCCTCATAACATGTGAATATTAAGCAGAGTGTGAATGTTTTATATCTAAACCTTTGCAAAGTGAATCCACAGCTCCAGGCTGACAACCACACATATTCATATCTTTACACTTTACAATCCTGCTGTACAGCGCTGACTGAGAGGCCAGTTTATGATGTCAACATGCATTCACACATTAAGAAAGTCAACTGACAATGGCACATCAGAGGGAAATGTGTGTGTGTGTGTGCGTGCGTGTGCGTGTGTGTATGCAGCAGATGTAGACAGACTGGGCAATAGACCCTCTGGCCTAATGACATGAAGTCATCACACAACAGCAGTGCCGAATACTGCCTTTAGACAATCACACACATACACACACACATACACACACACACACACACAAGCTTGTTAAAACATCACATCCATGCATACATGACTGAATGTCTCATTTTAAGTGTGAAGTGCATATGTCACATTTGAGTTCTTTTACATATATCTAAGCTCTGGCTGGATTTCCATCTATGTATTTCAAAAGATAAATGACATCATCAAATCAATTAAACTTCAATATGTTATCACCAATATTCAACTTTTGAAAGTCAAACAAAAATCTGTAAAGCACCAAGGTTTCACCTAATTTGTTTAAATATCTGTTGCGCTGCTATACAGCAAAAACAGAAGAGCTGGTTTCTCTCCCAGGACTGACAAAAGAACAGGACATAAAATGGAATAATGGAATGGAGAAATCTCTTCTAGCATGTTTATACCCAAAACCTTTAAATAATCAACGACCCTCTTTGGAGTAGCAAGAAACCACCGGCACTGATAAGAACCACTGTGACACAGGGCCTTAAATGCTTCAACTATGGTTGTATTTGGTTTGACAAAGCAAAATGTTAAAAATACTAAATGTAGTTCCTTGTATGAAACACAGCTAATGTAAAAGAAGAAGGCTGTTGTGTCTTCACTCATGTCCTTGTCTTTCCCTCTGTTGTTCAGAGTGGATCAAGCCTCTTAGTGTGTGGCCACTCATGAGTGAGAAGAGAGACTGCCCCGGGCGAGAGGGCAGCTTTAGTCAGTTCACTCAGAATGAACACACACACTCACACACATATGTGAAGAGGGTCTGAAATAAGCATCTTTACCAAGAATTCAAGAATAAGGAGGCTTCGGCGCCATGCGTGGCTGCTCACCCTCAACTGAATACACACACGCAGACGCACACACTCACAAACAGACACAATGTACTTGAGAGGCAGTCACAAACATAGAAAATGCGCACACTCTCTTACACACATTCCACATTCACATAACAACAACTTATCCTGACCCTTCTTCTGCTGAATGGTTGTATACAGCACAGTGCATTCCTTCCTTCCTTCCTGTTAGAAAGCGGGATAATCGCTCTTTGTTTGACGAGAAGGAGCTAACCAGTGGGCCTGACATGTAAGCTTATTACCTCCTTTAGCCTTCAGCCAATGCCGCGTACAGTACAGCTTTCTACAATAAAACTGCTCACCGAAGGTGTTGTGTCACATTGTGTCTGGGTGGAAAGGGGTGTTCTTGGTAAGCAAGCTTTTCACGTAGAGTTCAAGTCCAGTTGAAAAGTTAAAGGGGGGAGGGGGTAGGTGGCTGTGTTGAGGCCAGACAGAGTTACAGAGTCAGTTATGGTGGTGGGTGTGCCTTAATTGCAAACCTCCTTCTCTTTTAATCTCTGAGTGTAATGAACTGAAGTCCTAAAAGCCTGGCACATGCATTTTTCAAACAATTGACATAAATATAAACTTGCTCATCATGTCCTCACCTGAGTTGTCTGCTGTATCTTTGCATTTACCTTATTACAGTTGTGCTACTTTTAACATTCACTTTGAGTTCAGTCTGTAAATACATTAACGGCTTGACCGAGAGTTCTGTACAAACTTTCAACACTTTTCTAATGGTGTGTGCTACTGACACTCAGTCATTACTCAAATAGCACTGAGGTTTGATACGTTGCCCATGTGGAAAAGCTTTCCTATGCCCATTAGAGTGTTTTGAATATAAATGAATCTTAGTAAGTGAAGGCAGAACAACTGTTTTTTTTTTCCTCAGCACCCTTTTGGATTAGATTCTAAACCTTATAAAGCTTATAAAGCCCCATGGAGACCTCTAAAAATGTATGATTAATGAGAGAGCACAAGCATGTACAAGAGGTAATAAAGACAACAAAGGGTGCATGCACACATACTATTAACCTAACATGGACATATTGCCTTGATAGTCTGTGACCTGTTTGGCACGGCTTACCCTTCTCTACACCCCCATAAACATGACAAGGCCTTGGGATCAAAGCTGTCTAGGCCATCAGCCCCCTTACTTACAGACACACAGACCCCAACACACTCACTCTTACTCACTCGCACACACACGCACACCCAATCACACAGACATTAGCACACTCGCACACATGCACACATACATAGATGCTGCTTTGACTGAGTGAAGGCTCTGTGTCTTTAACCATCATCAGTCTGATTAGAGCTGGTGGTTCAGAAGTGTTTCCACATCACACAGCCCTTCTTGACAGAACTCAGCTCTTTTAAGAGGCACTAAAGGCCACAGGCTTTTCACCTGATTGCCACTGATGGAAAACACTTTTGTAAAGATTAGTGTCTTTGTCCTAGTTCTATGAATCCAGAGCTACTCTGCTACTGCTCTAAAAATGAACAGTGAGAAGAATTGTCTCATTTTCACAGCACTGCTTCGTGTGTTCAAGGTCCCTTAGGCTAGTCGGTTACAAAACATGACATTTCCATAATTTGGTGGAAGAGAGAGATAAGCTAAACCTTACTATTTACTCACTAAAGGCTCAACTGATAGTGCAGATGTAAATCTGCAACAGGCTCTTTCTGGTTTTGAAAATAAGAAAGAAAATGTACATTTCAGACCACAAAAGCCACAAATGTGGACGTGGGGGACAGACTTTTCTAGAAACAATCAAATGATGGAGAGATTTGTGATGTGGTGCAGTATTAAGCTATGAAGTTAAAATGCAATGTGTTGGGTTCATTTACCCACTTCCACCACACATTCTCTGATGTACTCATGTGTAAATGTTATGTGTCATTGGCTAGTACATGATGATTTCAGTAATGCAGGTTTTCTCTAACACAGCTCAGCCAGTTAAACATGCAGTAGACATATGTTTTTCAAATCTATTATAATTAGTTTTACTGATATTATGTACACTACTGTCTCATGCTATTAATACCAAAAAAAGACAAATGACCACATGTGATACATATACCTAAACATGGAGCCAAATTTGGATGTCCAAGAGGTGCGAAATACGGAAAAGAAAAGAGAAAAAAAGATGCAGATTTAGCATTTGAGCTGTTAGCATGGCGCACTGGAGAAGACATGCTACCTGAGTGTGACTCCTCCTGTGAAAGCCATTAGCCCATTCTCAGCTTAGCGTGCAAACTTGTGTGTGTGTGTGTTTGCAGGAGTGTGCATGAGAGTGCTTTTACAGTCCCAGCTTACCAGTGAACCAGCTCAGCTGTATGACTGTGTTTGCAATGAGACTGAGAGCGTGCGCCTTTTGGACATGATCAGCATCTGACCTTGAACTTCTGAACTCATTCCTGTGAGATCATTTCGAGGAAACAGAGACTTTTCAAAGAAACAGGATTTTTTTGCACATGTAAACAAATTCAGGTGGGAAGGGAATAATATCAAATCTTGTCGGAGTAAAACCCTGCTACCCCCCTGCTTCATAGTGAGGAAAGTCAGCCATATTTTTACTGTCCCTGCAAAATAGTGCTATCGATCAAGTAATTATGCATAAAAGGGTGACAGAGCAAAAGTGAAACAACAACAACAACAAATTTTAATAATACATTTTAAGTGTGCTTGAGACAGGCACCTCTAACAAAGTTTATTAGTGTGAATAGTTAACTGAAACAGACGCCTTCATGTGTCCAAAGACTTTTCATGAACTGCAACCAGAATCAGGACATGAGCTGGGCAAGGCCCAAATGATGTTTAGTCTGATTGTGTTGGGTGGGGTCTTGTTGCATTGCAGCAGGTCTTTGGTCTGTGTTTCAATACCCATATTGATTTGAGTGGACAGGCTATCTGTTGGGGGCCGACTTAACTGCTGCAAATGTTGGTGATGTCACTTTATTTGGGTCTTTTTGGGTTACCTGCATTGGTTTAGGACTAATTACTCTCATATCTGTTTATAATAATTTTTGGCTGAACTGTTTACAACTGAACCTCTGACAGCTCATATTTTTGCCCCTTTGGAGTTCTATTGTTGTGTTGTAGTTATGTTGCCTTGTACTCAGATCAACTCAGAGCAACAATTTGGTGAGAAGAAAAATCATCTTAAAAAATGTAAACCCAAACTAGAAAAGTATTATTTACATTGTTTAACAGTAACTTTAGAAGCCGTTGTGACAGGATATATTCAAAGGGAAACACATTATTGATTGTCTGGGGAAATATTTGGCATTACCATGGTCTACTTGAAAAATATGAGAAACATGCACCAACCTTGACAGCACAAGGGAAAGTAAAGTCAGTACATGTATTAAAAACAAATACAGACAACAAGGTACACATGCACAGTGGAACATACACACACTCCGAGGCTGTGGACAGGTCCAGCAACACCTCTGAGACTGTGATCTCACCTCTTCTTCTAGTGTGATTCCACTTGGGTAAAGCGTTAGAAAGGAGGGGGGAGAAATGTTATAGAGCTAAGTGCCTAGGTGTTACCTCTCTGCCTGAAGACATAAAGTAGCACTCTGAGATTCTGGGACTCCAACTCCCAAGTGCTTATGACACAATGGACACCTTAATCTCAGAATGCCACTCCACATTTAGATGGAAAAAGGTCAGCCACTGCTATTTTTCTCAGAGAAAAACCTTAGAAATAAGAGTTAAGTCTCTATAGTATTATTTATATAGTCATTTTTTCCTTCTCTTTGGCCAAGCCACATTCAACTAAAGACTCAAAAATGTATAATTTCTCCTGTAAGTTTTCAGCTCTCAAGTGAGTTTAACATTTTTTATTGATTTTACTGAATCTAGTCCAATTGAACAGTTTTCCAACACTGGCACTTTTGTTGCTGCTTGACTGAAATAAAGAGAATCTGCTGGCATTGTAATATATTTGCCATGCAATATGGGTTGTTGAAACTTTAGAACACAAAAATAAAGCAAGTGCTAGAAGGGTCAACTAGCCAGCATACAGCCATTTCTAAAGTCAAGCTGGTTTCAGTGCCTCCATTTCCAAATGAAACGGAACAGCACTATGCAAGGCTGAAACTGTCTCAACTTTCCGATGTAAGAAGTATCTATGTGCTGGTCCCTGCCTACATACTGAGGCTCACTCCACAATGACGAGTGTCTGCTGTTTTCTCTGGTCTCTGTGTTCATAAACACGGGGTGAGAGGAATGGGATCACACCTTGTATGATTATTCATTTGAAGACTGTTGGCCAGTATTTCAAGATTCAAATCACAATACACAGATATCAAACCACAGGTTCTAGACTCACGTATCAAAGCACTTTTGCTTACTAAGGGAAAACATACATCAATGGCTCCTTGTTTGAGAAGCTGCAATGTAGCTTATCGCCTCATCCTGACACTTTGCTGCAGCCACTCGTCTTAATGCTGCATTCTTCCACCCCACAATCCTGGACTCCTTTCTCCCCCTCAGTCAATGCTGTGGCTGGATCCATTAGCTCACTAGCACTAATGCTGCAGATTAATGGAGGATCAGAGACACAGGGTAAGCGAGGGCCAGTCAACGTACACACACCATATCCCACTAGCACCCACTGAGCTAGTTAGGTTGGCCCTCGTGATAATCAACAGTCTTAGCTTTTCCTAACACACACACATGCACACACACACACACACACTCTCACACACACATACACACTCCAGAGTTCACTGGTGCTGTAAATCTGGCCAGCAGGCCATGGAGGGCCAGCAGGGAGTTAATGGCTACCTCATAAAACCCTGAGGAGGAAGGTCAGGGCTGCAGTCGAGATGCCTGATGCTCTAAATGAAAAGCATGTGGGGGGGGGTTGGGGGTGGGGGGTCAGGAGGACATGTTGTGGAAGGGGTGAGGATGCTCCCATGTGTATCCAACAATTTCAACATGAGGAGGGGTGACATTTCAGCTTTGTGTCTTTCAGGAATGAGCCTTGAAACAACCTGACAGCAGGGAGCAACAACTACGGTCATGTATCTGACCTCCATGATGGATTTTTCAGTCATTTTTGTTGATACGTTTTTGCTGTTATTGAGATTTTGGAATTTATTACACATACATTTGGCAATGAAACATTAATATTTTACAGCAACCAAACATTTTAACACTGAACACAAGACATCTATTGATTTTGCCGGGTATAATTTAAAATTTTTGGGTTCACTAAACAATACTTGATACAATGCCTAAGTACATGCACAAAAACGAAACCTAAAATATAAATTAATAAAGCTCAATAGGTTTTCTACTGGCTTTCTAGGCTTTCAACCACATTTCATGTCCTCATTCAGCAAATGGCTGTATCAGGTATTATCATATGACCAAGGTGTGGTGCCTCAGTCTCATGATACATCATGTATAGAAAGCGACCGTAACTCTTGTCTTGGTTAGAAGATAATCTTTGACATCAGAGTTGAATGGCCCGGTTGAAAGCAGTTTGGTTGCATTCACTTTAATGGTCTGGCCAGTCAAACTGTGTTTGGTCTGGACATAAGGTAATAGCCCAGCTTTCAAGGGGGCCTATCACTTTCATCATGGAGCTGTGTAACTTTACTGAACTCCATGTGGCCCCAGGGACTCCCATCTTATCAGTTGAAGGCCCTCACTGCTTTAACACCAGCCTCTGTCATACACAGCTCTTCAGTTCAAAGACAACGCTGCATGGGAGATCAAAGCATAGCCAATCTGGTATGCACACACACACACACACACACAAACACACACACACTCCTAGAACTAACACACAGTATGCATGATAACACAAGAATAATCTCAGTTGCACACTCACAAACACACCAGCTCCAACCGCACATGGCCCTGGCATTGATCAAAGGGAGGAATGTGATAGATAGAGAGAAGTAATGGGAGAGAGAGATGAGACAGAGTGAAATACAGAGAGTGAGGAAAAGGATGGAGAGAGAGAGAGAGAGAGAGAGAGAGAGAGAGAGAGAGAGAAGGTGGCTGACTCACTCAGTAATCAGGCTGCTGTGTGTGTGGCATTCACAGAGATAAGAGTGGGACACACAGTTTCACTTTACACATGTTACAACATTCCATACTGTTGTGGAACAGTGACTACACAATCAAGTACGCTAAACCCACTATAAACCTACATACATTTCAATTGCTCATTGGGACCTTAAAGAACTGTATGTTAATTTATTTACTTACTTTAAAATGGGCTAAGCTTTAAACAGCTGTATTAAGTCATTGTTGTTTGTTGATGCACAACTGTAGTAAGAGCAAAAGACCCCCCAGAAAAGTTCTGTTAGTTTCTGTGAAAGATAAAATGCATTTCCTACAGCTCTTTCAAAATAAAAGTTTGCCACAGATTTGCCTGTCAAAAGCTTTTGACTGAAGCAGCTGCAGCAAACGTTCAGCTTGCAATAGCTGTAACTTTGCAAATGACCACAAGAACCATTCCTATTTTTAAAAAAATTATGATGGAGCACAAAATATGCTTTGGTTGTTTGACAAACATGTAAAAATGACAGCTGGGTGCAATATGTTATTATATTAATATTAACAAAGTATGTATATTTGATATCTAATTCATAATACACCAAATCCAAGTGTCTATGACACGTTATAAGGTATATCCACCTCTCAAATAGTGAGGTTGGTATCTGTCAAATCAAAGTATGATTGAGAAAGTAAAAGAAAAAAAAGAGACAAAGGAAATGGAAAATGGACTTCATTTACGGTGCTTTCCTGCTCCACCAACTAATTAAAACACTCTACAGCACATGCCACTGCCACCCATTCACACATGCATTCCTACACTGAGGTCACAGGCTGCCATGAAAGGTGCTGACTTGCTCATCAGGAGTGATACAGCACTTTGCATCTAGAGCTCTCCCATTCACACATACATACACTCACTCATCTATGGCACAGCCACTGGGAGTGATTTAGGGTTCAGAATCTTGCCCAAGGATACTTCAGCATGAAGACTGGAGGAGGCGGGGATCAACCTACCAGTCTTCTCATTAGTGGTCGATACACTGTATTGCTTGAGCCACAGCCACTCCAAAAGCCAAAATTAAAGATCAGACAACAAACTACATCAGTTCTGAAAGCTGAACAAATTGATACATCAAAAAATGCCACTTCTTCCTCTCAGTTTAGCACAAGACATGGTGTGAGTACAAAGAGTAGTCAGTCTCCAGTAAGAGAGGCTAGACCACAACTTTGGTCGTTTTTTTAATATAAACAAAGCAGCAAGGAGAAGGAGGGCAGGTGTTACTTTCATGAACAGCTCTTTGCCACCGCATAGAGAGTTCATGATGTCTTTAACCTGACATTACTGCTTGTTGAGTCCCAATGGCAACCACAGACACTACACAGAGGAAAATGATACAAAGGCTGATGTCTCTTATATCTAAGTTGATAAATTTCCTGAATCAAACATTTCTTCAGAAGCAGTTAACACACAGATCAATCAAAAGAAAAAGAACAACTTCAGCTTCAACTTCAAAGTCAAGCATTTCACTGTTGGACCATAAACAAGGTTTATAATACTAGTTAGCAAAACTTGCTAAGTAAATCATATCTTATTGCAAAACCATTTCATCTATTTTTGGCTACATCCTGCTCCATTTAGCTGTATGATATGATTATACTGGGCAGATAGTGGACAGCAATACAACAGCCTGTGGTGTTCAGGCTGGTAGGACTGGAGGTACTTGGGAAGGGCAGTTTCGGCATTGCTGCCTGCTGCTGCCAATTCAAAATACAGAATGCAGAAGTTGCCAGGCGGCAGCTGCTTGCTGTCTGAAAGCAGCATTATCCCCTGTTGGATGTGATAACGCTTGGCTAGATCATGCCCTTTGACTGCCTCTATTCTCTCATGCTCACTCAAAGCTAAATATAACAATTGGTGTAATGAATTAAAACCTACCTGAAGTGTGTGAACTTAGTTTAGCTTAAGTTTTGTTTTGTGACACTCCAGAGATGTTACAGAGCTAAACCTAGTGAGATCAGATCAAAAACAGTGGTAATCAAAACTTAGAGACCAAAAATAACATCTGTGGTCAAAGTGAAAAAGGCGACTGTGGGATGCCATATGCCCTGATTACATAGTGGTCTTGTGCACCAAGCTTTTAACTGGCAGGCTGTGTATTTCTTTGCTGCTTTGGTGTTGTATTTCACAAAGATGGGGATTAGAGCCACATAAAAAAAACAAAAATGTTTCCAAGGTTAAGCTCAGAATTCAGAGAAAAAAGTCTGAATTGGGAGGATAAAGTCAAACATCTCAGAATAAATTAAACACGTGACACAGTGTTCTTGCATTTTACTTGGAAGCCTGACTTTATTATGAGGATTCAGACTTTCATCTTGAAGTACTGACTTCATTGTCACAAATATAAGACTGGACAAAGCATTTGTGAATGCTTTTACTCTGATTCTGATGTTTATGGTGCCTTGAGTGGACTGATGTTTACTTTATTCATGAGAAAAGTTGACTCCTCTTCTGACTTCCTGCAGACAAGTTCAGCAGGCACAAAAACATCAGATTGATACACTAAACAATAAGTGACTTGAGTTTAAAGGGCATTGTGTGACGATTTTAAATATTATTTCATTACAAAGTGTAAAATTTCTCTGCATCAAATCTGCAGAGGAAAGACAGAGATGTGCATGTCACTTTCTTAAAGGACAAATGGTATTTTTCAGTGTAGACCCTATATTCCCCCAATTTTTGCATCTATTGACTAAAGGGACCAAGAATTTTAAAAACTGGACCAGCACTGAGCAAGGGGGCTTCAGCTGACAGAAGCAATGTAATCCTTTGGGGCAATTGTACACTGTTAAAGTATGTTCACTAAAAGTGCTTGTACTGCCACTTGACAGTCTACAGATTATTATTTTAAGTGTCTGACAACATTGTGGAAAGGATACTTCAAAGCAGCCTTGTTTCAACTTTCCGTTATTCTAACAATCACCATGCTAGTTTTATTTCACTGAGGTAGATGTGAAAAAAAATGTGACTGCTTCAGTAGCAGAAAGACAACCTAAGATGGTTTTGGTAAGTTTGAGGAAGATGTTTTTAATGATGATGATACTCTCTCTGTGAATGTAGACTTCTAATTTAAGTTTAAGTGATGCAATGGCTGTTTTCTGGTAATGCAGCTTACCCTTTAACAAAAGGATTATGTTTGCATGGTTCCTTACCTTAATGTTGCCAGACACTTGGAGTCTGACAGTTTTGACAGTCTAAACCTGTCAGTAGTGTACGTTCTTTATGCTGTGATTGATATTGCTCCAAGGATTACATCGCAGCCCTGATCTAGCTCAATACTGGACCAGTTTGGAAATCTGTAATCCTCATTTGTCACTTAGATGCAAAAACATGGGAACATCAGGCCCAGGTTGAAAAATACTTAAGTAACCCTTAAATCTGTTGGATCCTAATGCTTCCTTCTTTTATCTTTTTTCAAGTTTAACCCACGGGATCAGTAGACAGCATTAGCTGTTTATCCATACGACAGTGGCATATCTGGACATGCCCCCATACTAAGACTCTGGCAGCCTACATGAGACACAATTTAACACTGCTTTCATGCACATCAGTTGTTTCATAAGTGTGGTCAAACAATGGGCTATTAATATGACTGAGTGTTAATCTTGTCTTAATTACTTATAAATTGTCTGCACTCTCTTCCGTCAATAATGTCTTATGGGAGTTTACCTTTGTCTTTAGTTTGTACCTTAAAATTACGAGAATACACTCACAGTCACATAAACACACAAACTTAAGTGTCCTTATCTGTCCTCATTTTCTCCATCTCAGCTCACACAAACACAGCACTCCTCCCTCTATATTCCCTGTCCGTGGGAGCCTGAACTAATGTCCCATCTGCCCCTGCTCCTGGTACACAGACTGCTTTCATTCCTAACAAGGGCCTGATGAATTTTCTTAAAGGCAGTGATGGGCCAAATTGGAGCTGATATGTCCCATCCGGCAGGGTGGATGGGGCCATAGGACGGAGCCTTGTCCTGCCGCCATGTGACAGCCAAACCAGGCCAAAGTGAAACAACCTATTAGCGCTAACTGGTCAGTTTACTGTGTATTAGGGTTGCTTATTCCATTACCAAGCACGTGTGTGTGTGTGTATTCTTGTGTGTGCAGTTGGAATAAGAGGGGCCATGAGGATGATATAAGCCCTGAGGAGAAACTTCACTGTAGATACTAAAATCTGTGAGGGACATTTGTGGTTGTTACCACTAAGGAACAACTGATGTATTGTTCTCCAGAAATGTGTGTGTGTGTGTGTGTGTGTGTGAATGTGTGCGTAAGTATCCCTTTAAGGTTCCCAGAATTGTGTGTGCATATGTTTGATAGGTAATTAGATGCATAAATCTAGAATTGGTCTGAAAGTATGTTTATGTGAGGTCAGGGTTCATGAACAAGGAGGTGTGTGACATGTGACTGTGTGTGGTTGTGTGTAACAGCGTAAGGTGAGGGAAAGAGGGCATCAGATGAGCTATCTGAGTGGGCTGTTCCGACACACACAAGCTCAGTTTGGAGAGGGTAAGGAAGGGGCCATGACGCGTCAAGCTGGAGCCAAGACTAAGTTGTGAGTGTGTGTGTGTATGTGTGTGTGTGTTTGTTGCGTGAGGGTGAGGGGTAGATCCCATTGTGTGTATCAACAAGCTGTCCCATTCAGTGCCTGTGTGGCTAAACTCTGCTAATGAGCGTTGCCTCTGGCTGGGCCTAGCTAGCACAGCACTTATCCCAGCTAAACCCTTTAACACACACAAACACACACTCCAACTCTGAACCAGAGGATGGGGGTGGGTGAGGGCATTCTAAAGAAGACATGGATGTAGGGGAGTATGTGGAAAACAGACAGAAAAGGAAAAAATGAGTCAAGATGTAACCTCATCAAAAGATGACAAATTGCAGCTACAGTAAATGTGACTATTTTCATGGAAAAAAAAATTCAAAAAAACAAAAGAAACAAAAGTTTCCAGAATGAAACTCATGTCAGAGTGGAAAATCCAAGATGACAAAAACTGGCAGACGGCATGCGTACTACAACACAATTCTAGAAAATGTATTCTTAATAAATAAGTTATTAAATGATTGTATCACATCAACCGGATCACAGGTGGAGGAAACTGCTGGGAAAATACCTTATTTTTCATACATCATTCTGCAAACCAAACAACCAGTAGCTTGAGTTTACATACAAATATGCTAATAGGCCTACAGAAGAAGGAATGATTTAAGTGTATTCGTACCGATAAGGTTCAACACTACTGCCAGACTGAACATTGAATATGCATGGCTCTGCAATTACTCTCAAGCACGTTTAATTACAAGGTTTTAGAAAGTTCAGTGATACTAAGTTATAGATCAGTCAGTGCTGTAATAAGTGTAAATACTGTAGCAACTATGGTATCTCAAACAAATGTTCAAAAATCTTTCATGGAATTGCCATTTTCAGATTACTATGCATAAGTTCCGGTTTTAGCTTTGAGTTAATGTATGTAGCTATGTTGCTCATTTTAGCCAGTCTTTTAGCATAACAGTGTTCTGTGTTCAGATGAAAAGACCTGATCAACATTAACAGACTTATTATTGACTGCCTCTATATGTTCTTCTCACTTTTCACTGATAGGTAAGACAATGTCTATGTTTGTATTACAAGCTTTCCATTAGCTAAGAGTTGCCAAATACCACTTTCACACAGAAAAAAAAATTACAGTGCTGTAGGAAAGAACTCAGAACCCTTCACTACATTAGTGTGAAAACAAAGCATACCAACATTAAGAGCAAAAGGAACAAAAATAAAAGTGAGAGTGGTCATATGAGCCAGGAGGCAGAAGGGAGATGAGAGCTAAGGGTGAGAAAAGGAGGGCATGTCACCCTCCATCAGCACAACAAGCTCTCTCTCTCTCTCTCTCTCTTTTATTTTCCTGTTCAACACTTTTTTCCCACCACCAGCAAGCTATTTCCAACCCACAGTGCACATGTGTGCATGTATGTATGTTTGAGTGAGTGTGTGCTGGAGGTGAGGTTTGGGGCTGAGGCCATTAAAGCTCTGTTAAAATACAAGCAAAAGGAGAGTGAAAAAAAGAGGAGTGAGACAGTGAGGGAAGGAGCACACACTCAGTGGCTCTGCTGGCCCGCCCAGCAGTCCGCTGGCAGCCTGTCAATACTATGAGCACAGAGGTGCGAGATGAGTCAACAACCTAATTCTAACATCAAACTTTCATGGGCAGCAGAGGGGAAGAGCAGGATGGAGAAATGTTTGCTGTTAACGCTTTCTCCATCACCTGACCTTCACTCCTCCAAACCTTTTAAAAACCGAACCCTTTTACACACTTGCACACATACAGTGCCCACATACACACCGCAGAACACACGCAGAGTAGCACTTTTAAAGTTCTGACCTGCGGCTGAATTACATTTGGAGCGTTTTAGCAGGATATAATAGTGACCCTCTCACTCTGTTGCTGCCCCCCACACTTTGCAGAGGCTCTCTTGCCTAGACAGAGAGAGTGCCGGTGGCTTTATTTATTAAATATGGCCTGAGAGAAGAAGCAACATGAGCAAGCTGAGGAACCGTTTTAAAGGACTGGCTTTTAATGGCTTTCTGACACGCTGGATGGCAGTGGTTCGGTGGCAGCTTGGAGAGGACCCCTCTCCAGTGCTGACCAGTGTCTGTCTAAAGCTTGTTGTCCCACAGTGTGAGTGTATGGGAATGTGCTGTGGACATGGGGAGGATGCAGAGGTTCAGATCATTCAGTGCTGCAATGACTGTCAATCTAATGAGCCAAAAACTTATTCTGATATCTAGTATATACTAGTTTGACTAGACTACACCAAACTACTTACTGAGAAACTAAGACATCCTTTTCTTATTTTCTGACTTTTATGATGGGACTAGATTCCAAAAGAATTAGTTTTTGTGTTTCCTGACTGCACAAAAAAAATGCTGATGGCATCAGTCGTTTTCAGCAGAGTTAACATCAAGTGAAGAGAGGCTTCTTACAGCTATAGTAAATGTGACAGGAGCAAAA
>JAPZDZ010000024.1:1840584-1864913 GCA_029783805.1 Acanthurus tennentii | reverse complement strand
ATCAGTCGTTTTCAGCAGAGTTAACATCAAGTGAAGAGAGGCTTCTTACAGCTATAGTAAATGTGACAGGAGCAAAAGAGGGAGTCAGGTGACCTTGTTATGGAGTGACAAAGTCCCTGTAGGGAGGGAGTCAGGGTGGATGGATGGGTTAACGAAATGTTAGACTTTAACACAAGAAGCAGCTATTTGTTCCCTGTTTCTCACTGTCAGTGCTGTTTTTTTAAGGCATGATCATGGTGGTTACTTACCATTAACAATTTTTCATTTTGGCCAACTTATGTCCCCTAACTTCAAAGTCATTATATTTAACAACTGAGCATGGAAACTCCTGAATCCCTTGAGGTTAAATATGTTCTGACATTTAGTTTAATCCGTAGTGGGGTACACGTGTTTGGCAGCATAATAAATGTTGACTAAGAGACATTAAACTGTTAAAGAGGGGGGAGATGAACTTCAGCTGCCTGGGTGAAAATCAAGAATTTTGACAGCTAGACCATTCAGACCTGTATATTAAAACACTGTACTTTATATTGTGACCCATCAACAAAACATGGGTCAAATAATTTGAAGTGGATTGAGATGAGCTGAGAGCTGGATGACAGATATCCAAATATCAATATATAAGCTGTCATTGTAATCCTGACTAAATGAATGTCATCAGTAAAGGCAGTAAACTGCTATGCATCTCTCACACACATAAGCACTGTCATTTTAACAAAAAGCTACCGTTCACCAACACAACTTTTTTAAAGGTTAGGAGAAGCAGGTTTGCCTGCATCGTGTCAGTGGTCACATCACAGGCTGTATTCAAAGATCTAAGCTTGTGAACCTTTTTAATGAACACATTCTGTGGTGCCCCTTAGATGGGCTGCTACTCCAGAATCCCCTGCTGCAAAGAATAAAAGACTTCTGGGAAGCTCCCAGCGTAAATTTATGAAACTTTTTTAACTAGAGTCCATGTACCTTAGCTGTTAAATCCACGCTTCTGGGATTAAAACACATTGTAAGTTATTTTAATAATAAATATGAAAATTTTTAGCAGTGCTCTGGACTCAAGAGATGAAAGGATTATGAGAAACAAGATTCATTTATTATCAATTTAAAACACAAGGTTGTACATAAAACAGTAGTTAGTTGTGACTTGTTCCAACAACTTACACCAAAAAAATATATAAACGGATTAATACTTTAAAGGGAATAAATATACAACTCTTTTTATTTTACAAATTGTCAATGGCAAATAATGCACCTTTCTGTCAGTGCTGCTTCTCCCTATTTCTCTCCTTTGGATCGTTGTCTTGACATGGCTGATCTCTACTCAAGAACAGAGATGAAACTGCATAAAAATACAATGACTTAAATAACCAATGAGGTACATTAATCACACACCACACATACTATATGTACATGTTGAATGGTGATAATACAAAGAAAAAGAGCTGAGGTTAAGTAGGGAATTCAATTATTTATGACCACATAAAAATATCTTCAAGCCCCATTTCATTGTTGCTGGTCTAAAGCAGGGTTACACTGAGTTTGTGTCAGTCAGTGCCAGGCAGCCTCATCCACTATTTATATGATGGAGGGTCTTAAAAAATAGCTAGTGAATGTTTCTTATTATAGTTAAGGTGATTTCACATATCGACCACTGCCGTGTTGAGCAGGATTTGAACACATTCAAAGAATGATTAAATGTTCAGCAGATCTAAAGAAATAAAATCTGACCAATCTACAGTGGTAGTTACTAATTACTTTCTAAAGATTAGTCTGAATGTATAGTTTTAGTGTCCTATAATCAAATTTTTACTGTTTCACACTGTTTATTCTGGAAAAATATCTATTTCTGAGTAAACAACGTGTGGGGCATATACTAAGGGCTAAATATTTTTTTTAAACTGAAGCAACCTGAAAATCAGCTGTTTCCTTCAGTACACAAATAACCTGATAAGTTCTAGGTCTCTTTAAACGAATGTCCTCCTCTAAATATAAAACATAGTGATGGATGATGTTTGGTCATGTGTAACTCTAATTTATGGTAGTCGAGCCCTACAATCAAGCTCAGACAACTCAGCCGCCACAGCACTGTCAAAACCATAACGTTACCAAACAGAGGAACACACTCTGGCTGGTAAATCACATTCTCTGCGGTTACAAATGTGTGGGAAAAAGCTGACAGTCAACTCCATCTTGGATATCTACTGTTCTTTGAAGGGCCAACTGTAAAACATCTTGTAGGGGCCCAGTGGTTAAGATTCTGGGCAAATGAGGACGACAGCAAGGCAAACAAACAAGTTTGGAAAGTTCCTTCAAAAGTTCTGTGATGGCTGTTTGATGGGTAGAGTGGGAGACCAAAGAGAAGGGAGGGAGGATTGAGGAGGACAGGGAGGGACAACGTGGGAGGAAAGTCTGGGAGTGTTGACAGAGGAGAGACATGATTTGAAAAGTGTCAGGTAGAAAGGTGAAGAGATGAAAGGATTAGCAGAGAGCACAGATTAAATAGTAAATAGAAGGGGAGGTGTCACGGCAAGGACTGACTAGTGGGGGTTAGGCAGCTGACAACTTATATTCTGAGTTATCATCAAACTAGGACCATTAATCATAATCACGATATTTAGAAATGCTTTATTGATGTTGTGTAAAAGTTAGGCAACATCATGATTATATCCTGCAAATAATACAACCTCTCCTAAATCACTTGTGCTTTTTAATACTCATAAAACAGGAGAAGGAATTAAAAATAATTGTTCTTTGTGGGACACTTTCGTACAGTTAAGCTTACAGACTCTCTTTAACTCCCTGTACTTGTAGTTTAAGTGTAATTTCTTTGCAACGAAAAGACAGCAAAGTTAAGGATTGTGACAGTCCTTTGTTAGATGTTTCAATTTGGCCTTTTTGGGCCTGATACTCAGTGCTAATTAACATGATAGCATCTGATATAATGGGACAATGTTTATCCCAATTTAAATAAGTAAGTAAATAATTAGTGAGAGGCTTTGCAACAGAGCAATATGCTAGTAAGCCTTTATAAGCATTAATCTATAGACTTCATCTAAAAAGAAATTCCATTTATGAGAAGAAAACAGAAACTTCCTTTTCCAAGCTCTGCTACCCTCAAGCATTACATCCATCACAAAGCAAGGGAATGTCACCGGCTTCTTCTTAATTTTATTCCTAAATATCAATGCTTGCTTAGTGCACTGACAAGGGGTAAAGAAAGATGAGACTGGTGAAAGAAGAAAACATAACTTGGAGCTGGAGAGTGGCAGATTTTCATCATCAACATAAGTAAGCTCTGTCCCACTGACGTTGTCATGTGTAGACTCATTGGCCTAAACTGCTGAGTGACCCTAATGTAAGGTCATTTTTTTCTAGGTCCTGCTGTCCTCTTAGGTCAACGCTACACTGTCCTGGGGAGAGGCCAGCGCTTGCATGAATAAGTAAAGACCGTTGGGGGACCAAAGTCCGTTGGCTGACGTTTCCACCCCACTGAATTTTAACACATTAGGAAGCCCCACTGCCAGTAATGAGCTGGAGACATAGGGTTGGGGTAGGGGGGTGGGGGTGGGGTGCTCACATCCTCAGAGCATAACTCCCTAAGCACACTAGACTGTGTCACTCTCAACCTGTTATTGTTGTGCAAATGTTACCCACATCTCCTGTTAAAAAAAAAAAGAAAAGAAGGCGCTTATGGTTGATGATCTTTTACTTGCCTCATAACTACAGTGTTACCTATCAGAAATCAAACTTTGATTACAATGTAACCTCAGACAAGCACAAGTTAACCATCATTCTATAGTTTCCATGCCCTCAAATGTGGATTAACTATTTTACGGATCAGTTTGTTGATAGCGGTAAGCATGATCAGATACTTTTCCACCGAGTTATCAATGTGCTGTCATTCACATTAAGTATTTTAACGCAATAGTTAGCATGAAGTTACAGTGCCTCATTATTCTCAATATTCGGCATCTCCAGGAATGTGTTTGCATATTGATAAAATTACAAATTTTTCTTCACCAAAGATTGCCTTTCAAACTACATGTTCTTGATCAGTGACCTCTTGTGGTAATGCAGATTATGACAGTCTTTTTACATAAGGACTGTCAGGTTCATAGCTAATTACAGAGAGCCACTGCCTGCTATGATCGGCATTGGTGTAGCGAACTTTATGGAGAGTGAAGCTATAATTAAAATAGAGGTTCCAGGTCGTTTCAATTCACTGGGTGTTTTCAGAGGATTTATCAGGCTCCAACCAAGGGAGTTCATACTGTAGCCAAGGTTGTGTGTGTTGTTCTTTAGAAAAGAATGTGTGTGTGTTTTCTCCTCATCTCAGCCCCAGTGCCCCTGTGCCCTGGCCTCTCTTCCTCCCCCACTGTGTGCGAGTTTATTCACAGGAAATGCAGGAGAGCCTTACGGGTGGCTAGGCTGATGCGAAGCGACGTGGCGTCTCCAGCGAGCCAGGAACTTAGCATGTCAGGCAGGTCAGCACGGGGCAAGCAGACAGTCGATAAAATATTCAATACAGCACTCCCAGTTCATGGATCTAATACCTTAGAAAAGCCCCCCCTCCAAAAATCTAAAGGAAGAAAAAATCATCTCTGCAACGTCTTCTCTTTACGGCCAGTGGCTGGATGGGTTTCTCAAACCCAGGGTCCAAAAGCCCCTTGTTGGTGAGGATCTAACTGAGTCTGGTGGCAAGGCTGGAGTGGATTTATCTTTGCAGAACGACTTATGGATTTCAAACCCTCCTCTTCTATATTTCAAATAGGGGAGCTAGCCTTATTTAGGCTGAAGGTTCACAAGTGTGTCATGACCTATTCCAGCCTAGGGGCTGATGCTATTACAGAGTATCCAAGTCTCCACCTTTTGTTTCTCAGAAAGTACTGTCTTTTCTTTCTTGGTTGCACTTTCTTTGGCTTTGCTTTTCTGTGCCCTGCATCTATCTAAAGCCCTGGGGGTGAGGAGAAAACATACGGCAGAGTTTGACAGTGAGGCGAGTGGAGCCTGGAAAGGCTGGCCCTGGAATGTCTTGTGTCAGTTTAGCACAATGGGCGCTAATCCCAATTAGCATCACTCAGCTGCACTGAGGGCGCATCACATCCACTCAGCCTCTGCTTAGACAGGCGCCCTCCATGGACCGGGCGGGTACAGTGAAACACCAGCTGCTATCGGCCTGTTTTGCTGATTAACCCAGACACTAAGATGTCGTTACTGTGTCTTTTGACTCCCGAGCCGCTGCCGCCTCCTCCCTTTGTTGTCTTTGGGTAGCTTCCGTCCACTTACATTTTTAACAAGCGTCTCCTCTGTCTCCATCTCTTTTATTGTGTCGTCTGAGTGCGTGGTATTTTATTACTTACACTGCATAGATTGGTTGAGTACACTGGATCAGTGTTACCCACTCAAACGGTTTTCCTTTCTCCCCTGAATAATTAATGAAAATGGATGGTTAAGGACAAAGGCAGTGAAGACTCCATTAAGGGGCAAGATGTTGAGAGGTGCTGACTTCATCATTGGAGTTGTTAGCGCCAGGGGTAGTGATCTGCCTTATACAATATTTTACGACAGACGTGGACCTAGGATGTACTGGCTTCTGCACTAAAGCAAGATCACTAAACATGTACTATACGTTTCTGACGACAGGACAGCTAGTAGTACTGAAGCAGGGGTTGTTCACTCCAAAGCCTCATATTGTTTTAACAGTTGTCATGCAGGGCAGAGATTCCTGGCATAAAATGCTTTTGCTGGACACCTGCATGGGTTTTGAGCATGCTAAAAGTGTAACACTAAAAAGTGATTGGACTAACAAGGTAATGTGGGCGAGGGGGTGGGGTGAGAACACAGCTTTTATGGAGTACAATTGGGAGCTAACCTAAGTGATAAAAATAGCTGGATCTGGGTGTAAGGGGTTTTGTTTTTGCTTTCCAAAGGCACGTCATAATACATCCCAGGGTTTCAGGGCCCCGCAGCTTTCAGATACCTATAAATAAATGCTTTCCTGAGCTTTACTTCTCTCTCTTTCACTCGCAGACACACAGTCATGCAGGGGCTGGAGCCGAGTAAATAGCCCCCTTCTGATGAAAAACATTCCAACACTACCAACACCGTGAAAGGGGAGTGGATGGTGGATGGGGTGGCGTTGGTGGAGCTTCTAAAATGGACTCAAATGCCTGTTTTCCCCAAGCACTATTTTCACTGCCACCATTTTCACAGAGAAAGAAGCCCTCACATCTCTCTAAGGGTTTATCGGGCTTAGTTGCAGACTGAGATGAGCTAAGTCTCTTCTTGAGTACTGTGTGTTCCAGACTAGGAGGAGAAATTAAATTTAACCCTTTTCCCATTTTTGGCTAATTCAAGAGGTGAAGCATGCGTAAATCACAAACTTCTTGGATGGTCTGTTGGTGACATTAACCTCACATAAAGTCATAGAATTTGTCCAACATCTGCAAGAAAAAATCTTTAAGAGGCACCAACACCACATACAGCTGTTTTGAAACGGAAAGTTAGATATGGAGATACAAGTACTTTTTTCACAAAAACAAAAACAAAAACAAAAAAAGGTGTTCAATCTGTTTCAAAGTTGGTCTTTTTGATATGGGAGTCTGGCTGACTTGCATTTGGAACTAGCCTCAAGTGGTCATTCAGGGAATTGCAGTTTTTGGCACTAGTGATACAGCTTGATTGGCCGAAGAGTTGCTGGCTCCAGCAATGATGGGACTGTACTGACAAGTCTGAAACAAACAACTTTTAAGAAATATAAAGTGTTAATCTTTTTTCACAAGTAAATAATTTGAAGTTAATGACATTTAATTATTTCCTTTCACTTTCCAGGTTGTACTTGTCATTGTTAGTTCAATGTCTATATGAATTTTTATGATCCTTTTGGATTGCTATTTAAAATACATAATTTTGAAACGGATAAAATACAACAGATGTATAGTAAAGTGAAAAAATGAAGTCAAAGACTACTGGAAAAAATAAGTGGAAAAACTAAAACTCATTCTCAAATTAGTATAAGTAAACAACAATTTTTCTGTCACATTGGGCTTAAGTAAATGTAATCCATTGGAAGTTAGACTCTTGGAAGTTATGAGAGGAAGGATGGTGTTGCTGACTTCAGGAATGCTGTCGGTTCACAGTTGTAAACGGAGTTGGCCTTCTCCAACAATGGAGCATATTTTGTGAGATGCTGGGAGTTGATAGCAGGCGTCCACCGTGACAAAGGGCCACTTCTCCCGCTCCGTGAGAAAGGCATGTTAGTTCAACTCTTTGATACAGGACACTGTTTCTCTGACCGCCATTCATTACCATGTATAACAGACGATTCAATGGACACTGCGCATTACGCATAACTTGGTCCTCCTACACATTCTCAGAGGCTGTGTTACAGAGGCCTGAAAACCAGGCTTCTCTTAACACTCCTAGGTGTCTCATAAAATGAACTTGGAGTGCAACAGAGAAATCGGGACCAAAAAAAAAAATCTGTATTTTTTTGCCTCAGTTTTACTTAGTGGTTAAGCCATGAACTGTCTTAAAGTCCAGTGCTCTGGCAGTGCATTGGAAGAATAACATGGCTGAGGCATCCACATTTGGTTCCACTTATGTTACATGATCTTTAAGAGCCTAATTTGAACAAATCCCTTGCTTCGACCGCACACTGTACTTTCTGAGAGGGCTCTTAACATATGCACGCTGGGTGTTAATGTCATGCTCAAAGAAAACAGCGCCAATGGTCAGGACTGGGTAGAGCACACCCTATTTCTAGCCTAAGCTACCTCTAGTCTTTTATTAAGAAACTGAATGAAATGAAGCGAGAGCAACAAAGGCAGCCAGGACCCTGTCATTTATTTTACGTTCTCAACAATTTGTAGCATAGGTTATGAAAGGAGTGAAACTCTCCCAAAGGGGGATACTTTTGATCTAATGACATTCTTTCAAACTTCACCAACACTTGCTTCCCCTCCATCATTACATGGAAATTAACCGTTACCCTAACAAGCTAGAGGGCGAGACGTTGTAAATATCTGAACAGAACAATAACCAACTTAAAAGACAGATAAGGCAACGAGGGCACACAGTAGATATGTACAGTTCAATGCATGTATCGGGTAAACAGACGATGCAGGCTACAGGTTGGAAAAGGAGAAATGATTTAGAAAGAACAAGGAAAGGCAAGTACACTTAATCTAAAGGCTAAAAGTCATTTTGGGACAAGCTTTCTGTAACCCAGCTTGTGAGTGTGTTGTTATTTAAATTTTTGAGTTTGCTTTTCCCAGCAGAGTACAGATCATTAAAAGCAACATGTGAAGAGGCTGTATAAGGGCCAAGAAAGGGTGCATTTAAAAGCTGTTAGAGAGGCAAGGGCCCGGGGTTAAAACGGGCTGCCTGAGGCTGTTCTACCACACGAAGGCTGCACATTTTCTTTCGCAGAGATACCTCTCTTCAGCTCACTTTGCTCTATCCTCCATTGCTACTTGGCTGTGCCTCCAGCTTGTGGCACTTCCCCCAGCACACTGTGAGTGTGCAACAGCTCTGGGGAATGCCAGCACCATGTCAAAAGAAAGGAAAGAGGGTGAGAAAAAGAAGAGGAGGAAAGGTGCTGGTGAAATGTTAATGTCTTGTCCTGTTCAATATCCATATCTTTGGTCAGGGGATGGCAGCCACCCTCCCTGCCACACTGTGATGCAAGAATAAATGAAACAGTGGGAGGCACCGCATGCGGATCAGAGTCAACCATGTCTCATGTTTTTTCCCGAGCACGCAAATTCACAGACCCATACAAGCCATACACAGACAACATAAACATTTCATGTTTGGTTAGTAATCATGCATGAGGAATTCCCCCACCCTGTTGGTGTGTCATGTTTATATTGCCTTCATGTGGAGTGCATTGTGCAGAAAAAGCATCCTCAGTCCTCCTCCTTAGCTTCTAACCTGACCTCTCTCTCTTTTACACACTTGAGGTCTACCTGAAGGCCAGTCATAAGTTTCTGAGACATTGGCTAAGTCCTCTCACACTAGGAGGGGGCCACTGAGGGATCCACTAGGTTATTGTGTGTCTGGTCTGGGGTGGAGGTCACCCAAAGTTACAGGAAGGAATCCTCAGGATGGCTGGGGGAAAAACAGGGATGTGTATGTGTGTGTGAGAAAAAAATCGGGCTGGAGGTGGGGGGAAGGGGTGTTGGGGTAATGTCTGGCAGATGACAGATCTGTGAATTCTTTCCTAGTGCCCACAAGGCAAAAGAAGCAGTGGTGTGGCGGTCACATCTTCAGAACACTTACAGTCTTTATCCTGCTCTTCTTCCCCCATCCTGGGGGGCTCAGCCTGCTGATTACTACACAGGAGGCTATTCAGCAGATGCCCCTCCTCTTTGCCTTCCTCCTTTCACATGCACACATGCAGACAAATGGTCCAGCACTATGAACCCATCTTCACTTTTATCCTGGGTTGATCTGAAATTATATTTTTTATTGGTGCAAACAGAAAAGGAGGGGGAGAGGACAAAAGAGGACACCAGCTTTGGTGCGAGCATCTTTTTGTCACCTGGCACAAAAGCAGTCAGTACAACATCTCATCCCACAACATCGTCACATGGTCTTTTAACCTCCAGCCCCCACAAGCCCAAGTCAGACCAAAAGAACCCTAGAATGATATGACAAAACCACACAGAGGCACTCTCTAAAACACACTTTGTGCTGGGCCCTGACAGGCCAGCCAAACACAAGTCTCCCTTAACACTTCAATCAAATTCTCCACCCCTGCAGCGACACACCCCTCCTTAACATTGAAATGAAGTTGGTGAATCATGAACAGTGCAATCTGTGTTTTCAATCCCGGTCTCCCCCTCACTTGCCCACACGCCTGCCTGACTTTTAAACTTCTAACTCTTGTCTACAAAAGTTGTTGTCTACGTGTGCATGTGTGTTGTGGTGGGCTGTGAGGGGGGCAGGCAGGGGCAGGGACAAGGGGTAACAGAAAAAGGGCAGTCAACAAAACTCAATTGTCCTCAGAGTGGTGGTAATTGCATTTGATTAAAATAATGACAGGGTGTCGGGTCAGAATGGAGGGTCCCTTAGTGGGAGTGTTGAGAGCCTGACACCGAAACTGAGGAGGGGCAGACAGAATGAGTGTGACAGAGAGAGAGCGAGAGAGGGAGAGAGGGAGAGAGAGCTCTGAGTGGTTCATTGTCTTATAGCTGAGAGTGAGGCACTCACCTGTATCACAGAAAGAGATCAGGACATGAGGACAGCAGCACATGGAAGAGAGAGAGAAAAAAATTAATAACATTGAGTAGGCAACAGTTAACTTTATGAGAAGCTGAAAATAATAATAGAAAAAATGTAAAAGTATAGCAGTAACTGTTTAGAAAGTTTTTGAAAAAAACTTGATCTGGTGCCCCACACTATGAAGCTTCAGTTTATCTGGAATTTATTCAAGTACTGTCCTTAAACACAGTTATGTGGTAAAAGATTCCTAACAGGATACTCTTAAACAAATAACTCTCTCTCAATGTTGAGATGCTGCATGAATAAATATTACAAACAAATAATTTATATACATATATATATACATAGGAACGTACCAATGACAGAGCCCATTGCGGTGGTATACTAAGCACGTCTGCTTAAGAACATTCTGCTAAAACATAATGTCTTATATTAAAGTATGGCAGTGAATGCAGGAATATTCCTTGCACAAAAATGAAATGGCCGTATTTACAAAGTAAAGCAAAAGAACCAAATAACACTCAATAGTGGTTACCTTGGCCTTTAAAGAAACTAAGAAACATTGTGTTGAATCAGTTCAATGTATTAGTATTAAAAAAAAACACACACAACAACACAATTGCATTTTAACTAATCAACTCTACTTTTGATATGGAACACATAAAATGGAGACCTTGTTCATTCCTTTAGTTGGATGAACAGACACAGATACTTTAGGAAAAGATGAGGTAGACACTTGCTGACTTGGTCTTATCATTCACATCGTGTCCTTCCCTGATTTGTCACCCCTTAAATTATGTGACTCCTTTTCAGAGGAAAGAAAATAGCCTGAATACATCTTTCAGAACCTCGATTACAAGCACATAAATCAACATTTAACACGGTAAAAGCAAAGAAATCTCTTGTCTTACTTTTGGTTTTGCTATTCTGACTCTGCAGTGTTTTCTATCACTACGCAATAACACTGCCCCTTGTTTACACTGCACATGCTCGCCCAGTGTGCATGATGTGGTTTTTTAACGTGTTAAATGAATGGAGATTTTTTCTGAAACCCGCTCAGGCGCTTGTCTTGTTGGGTGTCTGCCCACTGCTCCTCATGAGAGAAATGCAGAGAACTGATTTCCTGATCTTGTACATTGTATGACTGAACATGAAAATAAAAAAATCTTATTATTCTCTTCCTTATTATGTTAACAAACACAAGAGGTCTTTTGTCAGGTTAACACTGATTTTATTGAAATGTTTCAGTGACCAATGTTGTCTTTCTGGTGAGGACAGTCTCAGAGGAAACGTGACTCCTGTGTTCAGAGACCTTATAATATCACTCTCTCCCTACATCAAAATCCAATCCGTTCTCAGGCTGTATATTCAGATACAGGGCAGTATAAACTTCCACACTTAGTCAGTCTGTCCTTTGCCATGACCGGCAGCAGCCAGCGGCAGCGTTAAACAGCCTCTGCTTTTGATGCACGCCAAAGCCAAAGAGAATGAAAGGGATAGAGGCTTTTACAAGTGGTCCGACAGCACTAAGTGTCTCTGTTCTCTGTAAAAGCAGCGCTCAGGGTCGGAACAGGGGAACGAGGAGAAGAAAAGAGCAAGAGAGAGAAAGTGTGTATGTGTGTGAGATGTGTGTTAAAGGCAACGGAGGATATGATAGCCGGTAGGGATGTCAGGAGCCTCTGAAAGGAGGATGTCTAAGCCAGGCTCAGACTCTCATCTCCTCACACAGCCTCGCCCTTTCCCAGCATCCCTCTCTTCATTTATCCCTTACACCTTCACAGGAAGTTCAGCCTAGCCCTGGAGCAAGCCCCCCCCCCTCTCCACTTCCAACACTACCAGAGCACTGGTTCACACAAAATGAGAGGCAGTGAGTGTGTTATGCATTAGGGTCACAGAGAAGTCAATGAGCCGATGAGGTTCTCTTATACTTGCCTCACAACATACTACTGTTGTTCACATGTCTCTGTTCATAGCATGTTAAATTAAACTAAACACACTTGCCCTCAACTTCATCAATTTGTAACCATGTTTACATGTAAAAAACAAATAAATAACAAGATTATAAAGTCCCATCAGCAAAGAACACGCTCTCTTGATTTTCCAAATGTAAAAGTTAATTTAATTACTACATGGTAGGCAAGAATAGGAGACACATGTGAAATGTTGATGTGATTAAATTTATAAAGGTTACAGCGTTACTCTGGAATTCAATTATTCTGTTTGTACACTGAGACACTTTCACAAGAATTTGAATGCAACATTGCTTCTGGATTCTCCACGAGCACTTCCATCATGTTTTATTTATTCTTGATATTGTGATTACCATGGCTGGAAGTTATAGAGAGTTGGTATTAAAAGTTTTTCAAACACATAAGATACATATTAAACAATGACTTGGAGGATACTTGGTGGATTGAAGCAATAAACTGTAAATCACTGCAACATTTAAAGCCAAAATTATAAAATTTTCTCTAAATTCTAAGATCTAAACCAGCTACATTTATAACTTCCGATATGGGTGTCATCATAAGAATCATAAGAAGACAAAGTACTTGAAGTGCATTCCTGATGGATCACTTTATACAGGATCGCACTGAAGGTCATGGCCTTGTCCTTCCTCTGTACTGTTGTCTGTTGCTGATGTGCTCACTCTCGAAAGAGCAACTACAGGTAGATTTCTCACATGCAGAACACAGAAACTGTGATTGACTGGCATTATGCATTATGACACATCAGGTCGCCTCAAGCACTACTTATGTCATCTCCGTGTTCCCCTCTTTTTACTGTTTTATTTTGTTAACTATCATCCCATGTCCTGTCAAGTTTTCCCACTGTGTCACTGAGTGCCCCATCCTAATGTGTTAGCCAGTGTCTCATTGTCTCCCCTGTCTTGTGTGCTGAGGTCCCTGTCTCTCCCTCCTTTGTCACCAGATCATCCTTACCTCCATGTCAGAGTTCTAGCTTTTCCTAGTGTTTGCAAGTGAGTGTTTGTGACCTGTTTTTATCCGTTATTACCTTATTCTTGTCTATTTTCCTGTGGTTCTACTTTGTGAGTCTATTCTCAGTGTGTTTTAATATTATTCTAAGGAAATGTAATAAAAGTAGTAAAGTAGTTTGCATGCAAACAAATAAATTAAATTAAAAGTGAATTACAGAAGCTAGTAGAACAGCAACTACAGACAGGAAGTGACATCGAGACTTCTGCTGACTGACTGTTTGAAGCATAGTCTTCAAACTTCATGTGACTGTGTATTCAATCATGGTTGAAATGATGCTATGAGGAAATGTTTATTTACATACAATATATTTTTATACCAGGAGTGCGTGTGTATAAGTGTGAGGATACTAAGGGGACACATGGGACAGTCAGTGTTTACATGGGTGTGTTCAGTCATGTGTGGTGGCCGGTCTTCCCCCCTCTGGCTTGGCCTCTAAAAGCCCAGTGTGGGAGAACTGAGAGTTCAAGGTCCTCCTCACTGTGCAATGGGCCTGTATCACCCTCAGTGTCTAAATATTTACTGTCCAGCAAGTCCAGGCTGGAGAGTACCGAGAAAAGCTGTAGTCTATCTATTAACACTTGGCTAAGCTGATGTGCATTGTGCAATGTGATGGATGGCTAACATTATGAGACATGAAAAAATCATTATGGAAATATTTAGAATTAATGAAAACTGCAAATGAGGCATGAGGTAATAAACCTCAACTCTTTGGAGTTGAAAACTTGGTCTGTTGCAAAATACCAACTTGTTGTTGTAGACTAAGTCTTTGGGTGAAGGTTATTGTGCATTCCCTCTTAAAAATCAGAGCTGATGTAAAAAGTGCACTGATAAGTCTTCAGAGAAGCACTATATCACTTTAACATACAAATCTATCTCTCTATCTCTACTCACACCCATACACCCACAGTCACACACATTTTCTCTCTCTCTGATATGCTGTGATCAAAATTTCCAACCGTCAGCTAATTGGGAGTGTTATTATGGAGAGCACTGCTGTTTGGTGCTGAGCTGGTTTTGGTTGGCAGCGATAATAAAGAAAGACTTTGTTCGAGAGAGATGAAAAAGCAGAGAGAAAGACTGAGAAAGAGGGCAAGGGTAAGGGAAGTGGAAAAAAGGATGACAGAGAAGAACGGAAAGAGAAGAGACAGAGAGGAGTGAGAGCCACATGCAGAGAATTAGCAGTTCCTGACTGATCAATAACAGCAGGGACTGTGTGCATGTGTGCATGTACTCATGTGCGGGTGTGTGTTTGTGTGTTTGTGTGCTGGTGTGTGTATGCGTTTGTGTGTGTGTGTGTGTGTGTGTATGGGTAGTGCCTGAAAAGACAGCCTGTGGGTGTGAACTTGTCCCTTAAAGTTCCAAAGTCCCTTACAACCACAGATGCACATGGAAAAAAATCTTCCTCTGCCACAGTTGAGTGGGCCTTTTTTTACTGATAGAACATATATCATAGAAGGCAAGTCATGCAGAAGCCTGTCGCAATCCATAAAGTATAAAATGTGCTACTTTTCATTGTTTCAAGTCATTATGAACCAACAGTTTGTGGTTTTTTGAAATGTAATTTATGACGAGGAAGCAGTTTTAAAACAGTACACTACTTCTAGGGCCTCAGAACTTTCTTGAACATTTGTCATCATTTTGACATCTAACGGACTTTGCCATTATATTGAAATTCTTTAAATAGTTTGCAGCAGCCTAAAATATTTTTTTTAAATCAATTTATGTACTGTAGCCATCAAATTCCTTGTGCAGTTTATTCTCTTATTTGGATTTATCCTTCCATCTGGTGAAAAAATATAGATGTTAAACTATCTGTATTTTTCAATTTACTTTTAGACAATAAGAAAATACTGCACATAATTTATGTCTCATCATAAGCCATTCACAAAAAGGGTAACTGATCATTTTAATTTAGATTTTATAACAATGTCTCCTACATACTGACATGATTTGTGACATCACAACATGTTTGGAGGCCAATCACAGTCCACAATGCTGCCTGCCCAAGTCTGATGTCCGCACTAGACACCAGTGTACAAACTCTGAGAATTGACTTTTTAGTGAGGTAAGAGTCTAAATTGAAATGAACAATTTGTGCATTTGTATATTCAAAAATTTGGGTTTTTTTCAATGAGCAAGAAGGAGTAAATGTAATCAGAAGTAAATATATATTTTTGGGGAAAATGCACTATGATTAAGAGCAGACACATACTGTATGTCTTACGGTTTTGAGTCACTTATCAAAAATTTTGTTTTCTTTTAATGTGTATTTAAACAGGAAGTCCCTTGAGATTAAAATATCTTTTTTAAGTAGTTAAACTGGTAATGACATATTGCCTAGTTGTAACTGTAAGCCAGATATAAAAAAAAATCAAAATAATAAAAAATGATCAGTGTTGATTTCTCAGTGATAAAAAAGGTCAAATAAATATTATATTTAGAATACAAAATCAAAACATCAGTTGTTTTTAGAGACTATTTTATACATAGCAGGTCTAAACCACACTCTTTAATTTACAGACACCCAACAACTCCCAACAATTCCCCCATGAGCAAATACTTTGAAGCAGCAGAGAGGAAGAACTCACTTTTAAAAGGCAAAAACCTCTCACAGAACCTTGCTCTTTGTTCAGAAATCAAGTTTACAGTCTTTTATTTTAATGTTACCTATCCTTCCATCATTTCCAAAAATTGATGCTTCTTAAATTACTGTGTATATAGTGAAAGTCACACACAGCCTAATACTAGTTATCTAAGATTAAACATGTGAAATATCTGATATTAGATCATTATTCTGGATTTTCATTGGGGCTCTGTCATATTCTGTTAAGGGCCTTCTGCATGCAAAACTGTTTTTTATATTCATTTCCTTCAAATCTAAGAGGACAGACATTTTAATGAGCGGTTAATCTATAACAACTACACTTATCACTATTAGTCAAATGGGAAAAACTGTTTTCCCTGGCCCCAGGATACCATCCTATTCCTCGTGCTCTGTTCAGAGTGAATCATCAGATCCACTGAATCACCCCAGCCCTCAGAAAAGAAAAAAAAAAACCTGAAGGCTAGGACGAGTCGGCTCTTGAGGGAGAGACAGAGTGGACGACGGTGTTTAGAAGCTTCTGGAGTGTTTTTCTGGCTGAAGCTCCAGTCAGACTCCTCGGTGTCCTTCAGAGTAAAAACAAAAACATTTGGAGTGTACGGCTCACAGCTAGAGCACATCTCTTATTTGTTATCACTTATGCTCCAGGCCCGGTTTACATTCTCCTGAGTGTGTCCACTGGCGTGTTCATCCGGAAATTTGTCCCCTACGCCCCCTCCTGATTTAGATTTAGAGAGCAATAAAGCCTGCTGAGTTGTTGCCTTGGACAAATAAACTGACCAAAGTGTTGATGTAGAGATGTCCGAAAGAAACAAAAAAAAAGTTTGGAAAAGAAAAGAGAGAGAGAGAAAGAGAGAGAGAGGAGATGATAGGCACTGGCCTCTCGCTCCTTCCTGTGAAAGTTTCCGGTGAGGCAGTAAACATGGCAGCGTCTGTCTCCTGTGGGAGCTGAGGGAAATATGTTGCTGTGAGAGTATGTTGTCGAGTGGATCTGTGTGTTTATGGATGTTTGTGTGTCTGTGTGTGGTGATGTACCGCTTGTTGGTGCATGCATACATGGTCTGGGTATTTGTGTGTGTGCGTGTGTGTGTGTGTGTGTGTGTGTGTGTGTGTGTGTGAGGAGGTCAACAGTTCCTTTCCTCTCTGTGAGGGAGTCGTGTTGGAGCCAAGTGCCCAGCTGCTCATAGGTGTCTGTTTACAGGCTGATTCACAGAGCTAACAGAGACGGCACACACACAAACACACACATACATACATACACGCATGCCTTGCATCACTCTACAAGAATTCTCACAAAACACGCAACATATACTGTGAGGTTTGCCTTGACAGCTGAAGTAATTTCATTTGCTTCGTTTGTTAGCGTCTGCACTCAGAACATTAGGTATTTAACCACATTACTCCATAATTATATCACCTGAAACTGTTACTGACACAGACTGACTTAATTATAGTGATTTCAGGATTTACCTGCTTGACCACCGAGCAAATGTTTGGTAGTTACATGGTTTGTTCAATTACTCGGAATAACGTGTCATTGTGAACAACTTTGACTGGCACATTTGAAGGCTGCTGTCCAAAAAAAACTTGTCAGCACCACAAGTAGAAGAAGAACACAGTTTCCTTTACTTTCAATAAATGTACCAGATCTACATAACTTGCATTACTGATGTAATGTGTAAGCAGTATACTTCTGTTAAAACTGGCTGTGGTGGAGCTCAGATACTTTAAAAAGTATAAATTTAGCTAGTCATGTCCGGTGGCTCCCATTCTGTGAGTCAGGCTTGTTTAAAGGGTCACAAGATAATTTGAATGGTTGTAAGATGACTACAAACATGCAGTCTAAGCCTTTATACAACACACATGAAGAATGTGTGTGATTTGTCTAGATGTGTTTGCAATGGGTTTCAATTATTTGCAGTTATATAAAATGTACACATTAGATTTTATTAGCAGGCACATCCTCTCAACTCTGCTGTCTAAAAGGACATACAGTGTGTTTAACACTGACCCAGCTCTTTGGGGTTCTGTGTGTGTGTGTGTGGGTGTGACAATATGTGTCAGTAAATGACAATTTGGTAGTGCGCATGCGCTGAACCTTTGACAGTAATATGCTGCAGTAGTATGCTAGTTATATGTGAATGCAGATCCATGATAAATAAAAACATATCATTCTATTTAATGGGTCTTTCTGCATAATAGGTACCCAACAATAATCTTGGTACTAACTACTGCACAATTTTTAACAGTAATTGAGTATATTAACAGAGCGCTCCTACTTCTGAATACTTCTACCACTGCATATCCAAAGTATGTTGAGCTTGGAAACAACAGCATCTTAATCATTACTGGCCTTCACTTGGGAGATTCTGGTGAGTAATGCAGCAGTAAGAATATACATGTAATGCAGATCAGATAATGATGATGATGCTTTTTTATAAAGTCAGGTCTTCAAAACAAGGGCATAAGAAATGAACAAGATACTTTTCATAAAAATTACAGTAAAAATTATTGCGTGTGTGCTTTTTAAAATTTTGTTTTGTTTTGTTTTAGTGTAATAGAATGTCCGGAGATACATTGATGCGATCCCATGAAATATTAAGCATTAAAAAGAATTTTGTCTTGTTAACTGGGCTCTTCTTGCCAACTCCGGACCTCATGATACTTGTCTGGATATTCAATTAGACATTAGGGTCTACACAGTGATTTGTGCTCTGTAAAACAGTAGCGGAAATCACAACCAGCCGCACAATTTCAAAAAAAAAAAAAAAAAAAAATCAAAAGAACACCTACAGGATGTCAGTAATACAGAGGGCCTTGCCTCCAACACAACAGACTTGTCTTATTAGTGCAATTTAACTTTACAATGCCATGACATCAAGACATTGCCTCGTGATTCTTTTGACATAAAAAGCTTAAGCCATACATTTTCATGACATTAAACAAAATTTGAAATGATAGCAACTTAACTGGAACTGTTACTGACTTGAAACAGATTGATTGTGCTGTATCTTGCATTATATTTATTATTGCTTTGCTTTTCTGACTTGAAAAACCTTCTCAGATCTCCCTTTCTGGATTTTTTGAGCAGTTTTAAGTTATTTTACTGTTAAAAAGATCACTGCCATATCTGTGTGAAATGGTTCTTAAAAATAATACTTATCATGTGTACTGAACTACTCAGTTGTTCAACTACAACAAACTTACAAAAATGGTTAAGTCATTTCATTTTTGGTGATTCCGTCAGCTGAGACAACATATTTAAGGTTGATGTGGAAAGAAAGCTGTAAAATCTGTTGAGACAGAAGCAGCCATCTTCCAGGTGTAAGTGTGCAGCGTAATGAATGTTGGGTGGCAGAGCAGGAAAATGCAGGGCTGTGCTGCATCTAATTTAACACACTGACGGCTAATGAACTCGCATGGTGGCCTGGCTTTTCTCATTGTAGGTGAGACCATGTCCCTCTCACATATGTTAAAAATGAAAGAACTGTAGCGGCGCAGGCAGGCTTAGAGGGAGACCTGAGGGGCTAGAATTACACCTGTAAGTGTGTGTGTTGTCAAGTGTCACAGAGCTGGGGTTTGGAAAAAGCTGGTTTGACATAATATGAAGCGATGTCCAACTTGCAAAACTGATTTTTTTCCTTTTTGTAGAATCTGGGAGGTTTGTGATAGTATGAGCACGTCTTATGGGAATGCCTCAACATATATGTGGAACAAAACAGTGTGTTGACCGTGCATGATGGCTGCAGGCTGAGGCCTCTCCAACAACACACTCCTGACCTTTCACCTCTAACCCCTCTCAGACCAAACTCCATTACCTCAAAATTACATCCTACAAATGGCTTTCTGCATGGCATGTACACATGCGTTCAACCCTGGGTTGTATTAAGGTTTTAATTGGCTGATAGTGTTTAGGCCAAAAGCCATAATCACATTTATTTTAAATGACAATTAAGCCTCCATACCTTTTCTGTGTCTCCTTTTTGGGTCCTATGTTCACCTCTTTACATTTGCTTTCTTTATATAAACATAATTTAATTTCTTCCCTCCGTTTTCTGTCTTTCATCCAACCTTTTTTCTTTCATCCCTACTCCTTTAATTCTTTCTCTCGTTGCCTTTTTCCTCCTTCCTTCTCTTCTATACCATTTCTCCTTTATTCATCTTTCTTTCCCTACCTGCTTCTTCCTTCTTGCTTTCTTTCTCTTTTCTTAATTTTGAATACAACCCATTCAGTACATAATTCCTACTATAATTCCTTCTAATATAATTTTAATAAGAATTAAGGTAAGAGGCTTCCAAGAGTTCATATTTATAGTATAAAGAAATTATTTGTGTATTTAGTTCTTAATTTTTTAACTTAATTTCTTTGCTCTTTCCTCACCTATATATTAAAATATATGACTTTACCCATTAAACAGTACAATACTCAAAAATCAAATTAATGTCCATCCATATATATTTGGATCAAACTCCTTGAGTAAGTTTAACTACATTTGGTTTACAAAGTTCCCTTGTAGACCATGGATATGTGGGGACAGGAAGTTGTCTGGTGTGTATGTTTGGATGCTTACGAGAGAGAGACAACAGCACCCTAGGACACCGATCTGACCTGAACCCCAGAGGTCATGAGTTTTGACCTTTAGGGAGCAGTAGCCAGTGAGCCCACAGGGCTGCAGGTAGGCTTGGATTACTGCACGATGTCTGCAAACACACGCACACACACTCACACATACACAACACAATGGCATGATGACTGATATGTCAGAAAGCGGCAGCATGTGCACACACACACTCATCCACACACATGGATGGCTTGAGGGGAAATCAAGCTGTCGCCTCTCAATGACCTCTAACAAAAGGACCATTGAAAATAACAAGACAGGCTCTCACAGTGGCAGTTCAAGAAAAAGTTTCCCTTTGTTACTCCAGGCAACTTCTCAGCACCGTGCCATTCAAACACCAGATCCTCTCAGCAGTGCCAAACTGGTTTTTAATGGGTTCACTGCACTTTGAAGAGAGGACTACTGGATACTGGTATCGGAAAACTGACATCCGACTTTGGCATCCTATCCTACAATTCGTTTCGACATGCATATCACAACAATAAAATGTGCAAAAGAATATGATTCTCTAAAATGAATATGGTTTCCTTCCAAACAGCTCTGCAGATGATTTTAACATCTGTAGAATTACCCAGTGGTTATATTTGGGTTTTATTTGGCCTTATAAAAGTTTGAAACTTACTGGTGTGTATGCTCATGCCCTTCCATAGGAAGTGACGGGGGTTTGGCTGGGGTTCAACGCACTTTATACCTCTACCACAATGTTTACTGTTTCAATTTTGGTCAAACAGTGGAATCCCTTTTATGACGCTGATCATTTCAAAACCCAACTGAGGACTTGTATTGCCATTACATGCAGACTATCATTTAAACATTATATGAAAAACTTTTTGAGGAGGGGGTTTCCAGAATTATAACTCCTGAGTCAGTGCACTTCTTGGTAGGAAGATGGAGCTGCTACCATGTCACCGTTCCCCTTGAGCTCTGCATTAAGGTATCCATCAGGTACCTCACATAGTTTTCCACTAAAGGCCACTCCTGAGCTGTGTCTGCAAGGTACTTAGAAATGCAATTTCAACTTTTTAAGCACTAAAAGGTAAGCAGCTGTAAACCAATACTCTCCATAGGCTTTTCTTGGCCCCAGTATAAGCAGTGTGTGCACCTTTACTCGTTTGTCCAACTGATGGTAGAGGTGGAGAGGATCATCAATTCTTATTTAAGGCTATTCTATTTCATATGACACCCTCTTATTACAATAAATGGACTGGTCACAGCCATTTTGCAACGGATGTCGAGTTGGTGTGTAATTTCCCAGTGGTTCAATTTAAGATAATAGTATGCTGCAAGAACCTGAAAGAAACATAGTCTTTTTGCCTCAGTAGTTCTCAAACATCCAGTTGGGGGAACTTGCCAGCCAGATAACTGAGCAACAAGCATTGACAATATTAGAATTTTTTAAAAGTGGTGGACAGAAAATAAACAACAGGGACAGGACAGGGGGTGAAGGAGCTCACGCAAATATCAATAAACACTCCTCTTCCGTCTCGGAAGCTTCCTGCTTTATTTGATTAGGCTGAAGACGGAGGGAGGGTTGGGGGTGAAAAACAGAGCAGTCATGCTCTTTTGCTTTTCTTCCTCCTTTCCCTTCCTCCGCAATCTTCAGCCTCTCCTTAATGGGAATGGGAAGTTTGGGAAGTGGAGGCGGGGAGGGGGGGTCTGCAGCTAGCCTCAGCCTAACCTCCCCCATCTGGACTGGGAAGAGAAGGGGGCGACTTGCCAGCCTCCAGGCTACTCCCAACCCTTCCCAGCTGTTGGCTGTTCAGGGACGGAGGCTTTTTTTTCCCCCCAAGTGTGTGTTTTTGGTGGGCTTGAGAAAGCATTTTTTTTTCATGAACAATTGCCATATCCTCCACCAGCTGCTGACCCCACAGCTCCTGTCCCGGAGCAGAGCTCGGGAAGCAGGCAGAGGGGAATGGTTTTCATTTAAGAGACTCTGAATTGCAGGAAGACTTGCTAAAGGGTGCCTGGCCCCACTGCTGTTAGCACGCTAGCTATAATGCAAACGCTAGAAAGGTCACTGACTGGGAGCAAGAGATGTTAGCTGATAGCAGCCATAGTGACTGCACAGCTGCTATCAGCACCTTGTGTGAAATGGGATGGAGTTGGAGGCTAGAGTCAGGCAGGCTCAAGTACCTGCAGTAGCTACCTGAAAGAAGCCTGGCTGCTAAAATTCTGCCAACAAATACTTAATTGTACAATAATTTCATTTATTTACCAACTTGGGGGAAAAAAAAGTTCAAAACACAATTGTTAACAAAATAAAAAAAGCATATAATTTTTGCCAATTTACACACCATAAGCCCGATTTTTAGTCAACTTTTAGCGCTATACATTAAATCCCAAATAAAATATGAGCACAATGCTGCATCAGCTTAAGAAACATTAAATGCTGTCCATGAAGATAGTTGGAATCTTATTTCCAGGCTGTCAAATACTGAACTTTGGTTGGTGGTTTGAAGTACGACATATTTTTAAATTGTATAACTGTTTTATAAAACTAAAACAATTCTTGTCTAGACAAGCTTTTCAGCACCCTGTCAGAAATAATCTCTATCCATGTTTCGCCTGTAAATGCAGTAAAGACTACATAGAGAGAAAATGACAAAAGGACAAAAATAAAGATCAGATATTTCTTTGTTTGGACCAACAGCAAGGTGCCATTAGCATAGACAATATGGTCACAACACCAGAATAAATGTTATTTATGTTAAATATAGTGCTGATAGTCAAGGCACATAGATTTATCCAGATGACTTTTTTCCCTAATGGAAAATAGTTGCATGCTATGACGCTATAACGTGTCCAATCAGGAATGGGCACATCGTGACATCGACACACACCTGGGTGCTTGTGTTGTTATTATTTCTAAATGTATCTGTCTCTAATCCTCGAGACTACAATGCACCTGGAGTTTTTCAAATTAAATTGAAATCAGAATCAAAAGGCTCCATTTTAGGGGTATTACAAGGTCAGAATAGTGTGGACTTCAGGTCTAAACGTGGCAGAAAGCTGGACATTTCAAATATCGACACAATAGTGTAGATGTAGCCTCTGGTGGTAACTTCCTCTGGGGTTGTCACTATGAGCATCTTCACATTACTTGTTTTATGTACTGCAAATATTAAAACAAAATATGGGTAAGTAAAGCTTTTAATAATATTCTCCATCTTTGAAAAGGATTTGTTTTGAACAGCAGCTGAAAGCAAATAAGCAGAAAACAAACAAAACAAACCCTGCAAACCAGCAAAAGACAGGATCCACCATCTCCAACAAACACACAAACAAAGCAAAAACACACCTCCCACCGACCACCTCCTGCTTTCCTGTCCTCAAACAGACGTCCCACTGCATGTGTTGATGAAAAATGGATTGGGTAGTTGTTAGTGAAGGTCGGCACAGGTGCCAATGCAGTATGTATATCATCCAATGGCATGTTTGTGCTAATGTACTATGTATGAGGCGGCGAGGCCTCATGCAACATTAAGCAGGCCAGGGAGGCCGTAGGTGAGGCCAGCACAGCCTGCAGCCAAGGGCGCCCGCACCTCAGAGTGTGTGTGTGTGAGTTCAGACTGAGCTTTGTCACAGCTGGCTAGTGGATCCACACATTTAGAAACACAACTGGGAGGCCACTCACGCAACTGCTTGTCTTTCATACGCAGTCATACGCATTGTTACACACAAAAACAATCGCCTCTGCACAGTGGGGCTGCATCACACACAATAGCTATTTTTCTGCTTTTGTCATTAAAACACATTCAAACACACACGGATATACACTCACACTTTGGCTGGGCAGATGCCTTTTGTTCAGGCATTACATTTGAACTTTCCCCTCAAGTGTCCAGCTCACAAAACACACAAACACACAGACACACACACACA
>JAPZDZ010000024.1:1820045-1840484 GCA_029783805.1 Acanthurus tennentii | reverse complement strand
CACGCACACAACTGCTAACTCTTTGTACTGGTCTGTCTTGGAATTGCATGGTAATACTTCATTATGGCAGCACTGTAATTTGGGGAGAAAGAGCACTTCAAACGAATGGCAACCCACACACAAACACACACAGACGGGGTTACAGTAAGTGTGTGTAACCTTCAGTTCGGCTGGGACCAGTATCAGTTTTTTTTTTTGTTTTTTATGGATTCCCAGAACAGTCCAAAATACACTAGGACAGTAATCAGAGGCACACTGTGAGGTTATAATTGTTGGAGCTGATTACAAAGTGGAGAGTAATGGCTCAAATTGGGAGACGAGTGCAACGCCAACTTGTACACAGTGAAATGTGAACTCAGGGACACAGGGTGTCTTGTATGAATCAGGTTATAAGGCCTCAAGGACACTAACTGCTTTTGTTAATGCAAAATAAAAAAAAAGAAATCTTGTTTTTCTTCCAATATTGCATTATTAAATGGCAGACTGAATGGCTCATAACTTCAGCCAGAGCTTTGCAGTTGTCTTTTTCAAAGTTGGATGTCTTTGTTACCCCAAAGTCAAAAGGGGACATGATGAAATGAAATGTGAGCATCATAAAAACTAAAACTAATGTAATTGTTAGTGAACATGGAGTCAGACTTTTAGAAAAAATGACAAATGCTGTTTTGTTTTGTATTTTTTTGTGAGGACTGTATCCTTTTTAGATAACACATGATCGTTCATGTTCAACCCATCAAATATGATCTGAAAATGTTTACAGAACAGAAAAACTTAAGTAAGGAATTTTATACACATATAAAGTTACACGTCAGTGATCAGAGAATAAAATTATTCTTAACAGGAATGAAAACAAAGCAAGAACTGACTATCAAAAAAAAGCAAAAAAAAAACCTGAGGGAATGGGAATTACACAAGTAAAAGTTCCTGATAATTCCAAGACTGAAACTCAAGGACATAACACTACTGAAACAATCACAATGCTGTAAAATGCGTATTATATAAGTACAAAAATATAAAATTCAAAACATGCTGTATGAATAAATGGAGATTTAAATAGGAGTGTATCTGTGTGTACATCCCACAACCAGTTATTTATTTAGTCTAAACAAAGACCCCAAAGACCCCCTTCAAAACACTCCTTCATCCATATGTATAAATAATACAAAACACACAAGCACACAAACACCATTCTTGGCTCTCATCATGTGGACACTGTCACACAAACACACTGTGCCAGGGGCCAACATGATTTGAGGTTGTTCTTTGTCCTCACACACAACACACAAGTTTGGCGTAATTCTGAAATGAGCTGGAATTGAAAAAAGATGGTGTTGTGTGGGTGGCTGTATGCGTGAGTCCAGGCACATACTTAAAAACTCCCAGCTTAAGGTAAAACATGTACTGTTTAATGTAGAATTGAAACGGGAGACTTTCAGCGGACACAATACAAATGACATACAACATATTTATAAGTGACATTAGATTTAATACAGAGAAACTGCTTATTAAAGGCCAGACAGGACACATTTGTTTTGTTCAGAATACACTAGATATTGAAAATCACCAATGTAGACCTCAAAGCATCAGTGTGGGGTCTAACAGACAGTCATTTTATTTGACACGTATGCACAATAAAAACAGAGGACAGAGGGGATTATTGAAAATTACAGAAGACTGTCCTATTGGTCACCTCCTCTACTTTGTGATGAAAACAGAGACCATTCAGTCTCTCATGTGACACTGGACTGCATGTAAAATCTTGAAAGAGAATATGAGAGTAGAAAAGGGGTCTAAAAAGGTAAACTAAACTTGTCTTTCTCTCCCCTAGTTTGGGTGTATCAGGTACAGTTTCCGTACACACAACCAGCAGAACTTGTCATAAAATAACAACTAAAACCATATGAAGTAAAAAGTTGAGATTGTGTAACCTTTGCAATGACAGTTATCCGATGGGAATATTGTTAAAATAAATAAAATAAAATAGTTAAATTAATTTTATTTTAACAAGGGCGGTTAAAATGAGCAAAATCACACTTGCCTAACACTGTGCTTGAACATAGCATCCATCTGTATTTAAGCAAACATAAAACTTTAAAACTGTAAAACATACAAGTAATTATAAAGGTCTATTTAGGACCCTTTGAGAATGTTCGGCCTTTGTTTGAAATATGTGCTTGTTGATTATTAGAATAATAGTTGATTATTCAGATAATTTTGGCTGATAATAATAGTCAGCAGTAAGAGAAGTGAACACCGAACAGTGAAGTTCCCAGCTGTAAAACCAACAGTAAGCTGAAAGATTCTGAAAGCTCTGTAGATTTGAGTGAAAATGTTCAGTAAGATGACAGTCTATTCACAGTCATATGACACAGTGACATTACAACTAGTTTTGCAGTTTTAAAATTGATACAGAAAAAATAAGATAAAAATACGACCGCAACTTTAAAAATCCTACTGAATGATAACACACATCATATGATGTAGTATCTTGAGTGGACAATGGGCTCAACTGTATACATACATATTAATACTTCTGTAAACACGATCTTGATCAAATAAATCCAAAAGTGAAATCTTAACCATCTTCACTAATAATCATATTGCTTGACACTATAAATGTGCAGCAAACTGTGTCATTTGTCAGTAGTGTTCTCTTTCCTAGTGCTAGAGGGTCCTAGTAATTAAAGAATTTCCAACTAGTGTGTTATAACTTGTGGCCAATAACATGAAAGCAAAATGTCATATATGAAATTCTATCAATTAGCGTAGTGTATAGAATGTAATATGTCAGCGTGAGGCAGCAGAGCAGGCAATCCAAACACGGATGATTAGGATATTTGCATACTCATCACTGAGCAGGGAATCTCAATAAGAGAATTCCAATAAAACTAAAATAAGAACTTCTTTAAAGTGGTACTATGTGTACATTAATACAGGCAGATTGACAAGAAAAAGAAGGAAACACTGGCCAAGCCACATACACACCATGTTGCTTGGGTCCTCTGCGTACATGAGGGCACTCCTTTACTTCCTCTCTCATAATGGGACCCTCCTCTCCATCTCATCCTGGGCCCGTTGTAGAACATGTGCTTTATTCTCTGCCTAAAGGAAAATTGCTGCTGAGTATGTGCTTGTGTGAGCTGCTCCATAGAGACAGCTGAGCCCAGTGCACTCTGGTCCAATCTCTGTTGTCAACTGAAGACTAGGACATGTGCAACTGCTCCTTATGAGGCAGCAATTTTGGCTAATGACTACATCATGTTACATTTTACTGGCCAATTAACTGGTATTATACAGTTTTTACATAAACATGTCGCCATACAAATTTGAGCTGTATGTTATTAAAAGATTTTAAAACACTTGACATATCTTTCTCTTTCTCTCCATGGCTACTTTTCTGTGGTCTTGCAATTTGGAGTAAATGCTACGCACACCAAATATACAAACTGAGGGCCAAATATATTCCTACCATTGTGACAGTTTCAAAGACTTATCACAAATAATAATACAATACACAGTAGCTTCAACATCAACTTAACAGCAACAGGAAGCTCCTTCAAACAGTGAAGCATGAGGCTACAGACCAGGTCAGCAAGTTCAGTTACTAAAAGCAAACATCTGAGTAGGCAAGATGCCCGATCCGACTTAAATCACAAGGGGTTTAATGGTTGTAGAGGTGATGATTCCAGTGTCTCAGAAACATTCAAAGCCCTGGAACTTTGTGTACCACCTTTAGGAAAGTTTACAGAAATGTAGGAGCCATGTCAAAAACAAACTGCATCCAGTTTTTTATGAAACTTGTATAAAAATGCTGGTCAATTTTGCAGGCAATAATCAAATTAATCTCAAAATATCAGTCAATCAAATTTTATTAAGATGGCACCAAATCGCAACCAAAGTTGTCTCAAGACACTTTAAATATAGAGTAGGTTCAGATCACACTCTGAAATTTAATATTTGAAGACTCACCAATTGAGAGCAATTCCCAAATACTGTATATCATCCAAGTTGGTTTAATGTATTACTATTGTTTCATATGCAAATAACATCTTTCTCATTCAGCTCAAATTTGAACTTTAGGACTCAACAGACAGTTATTTCTTTAACAGTGACTCCTAAGCACAGGATGCCTGGGGTTCAGGATTGGCCAGTATCCCTTCTCTAGCCCCAGACACACTAAATCAACGAAGGTAGACTGTTGCTTTGTCTTGTTTTGCTAAAAGGTTGCACTTGAATACACCAGACTAACAAAGACTACAGCTGGCGGCCAACTAGCACGCACTTTCTGCACCTGTACAACTAACCATACAAGCAGATGATGCTAAAAACCACTGTTATGACAAGACAGTGTTTATCTACTAATTTCACATCACTCTGGCTCAAAGCTTTAACAATATATGTTGGAAGAACTACTTCTCCTTGAGAACATGTCCAATGAAAAGTTATAAATTGGACTGCCATTGTCAGTCCTTGGGCTTTGGTCAAAAAAAAAAAAGATTCAGTAGTTAAACAGCAGTGGTCATGTATATATTCATGTACAAAATGAGCAGCAACAGAGACTTGTTGGGGCTACGACTACACATCTTGGTCAACTTGCCCCCTGAAAGTGTCAAAGTACTGTTGGGTTTCAGTTCACATTGGTAGTGAACAAAGCTGTGAAGCTCAGCAGCTAAAGCATCTTTTTTAGCCCCTCAGAAGACTATCATCAAGATGAGGGGGCCGCAGTGGGAATGCGATCACCATAGCCAGGCCATGTGTTTACTATGTAACAACACTTCCTTCTGTAATGATTTGGCCTTGGTAATGTTTTCATACTCAATCCTTTCATTGAAATTTCTTAAAAATACTTAGTTCTTTTATAATACTTTTTAGTATTATTGGATGGACTTGGGCTCATAATGGCCACTTTCTACAGGGCCATACATGGACAGATATGAGACAGACAAACAGAAAGACAGACAAGTAGAAAGCTGGCCATCTTCCTCTCTTCCTCTCCTTCTCCTCTCGCCTGTCCTCTTCTCTCACACCAATGACAAAACAATGTATGGGTGGTGAGGGAGAGAGGGAAGAATGGGCAGAGTGATAGATGGATGGAGAAATGTAGGGGCAATGAAAATGAGGCATGCTTGCAAGAAAAAAAATTAAATTGAAATGAAAATTTGCAGAGCCAGGAGCTTCTTTTTTAGGAATAACCTGCAGGAGACAAACAGGAAATAAAAAGAAAGAAGTTGTGTTTTAAATCTTTGTCTGTGATACATATGGGCGTTTACTTTTGTTAGCATACTTGTGTTTCTTCAGCATGCATAACCATGGTTTGAGAGGGCAGGTCAGTGAGTGGAACATGCAGCTTATCAAAGCACAGTTTGATTGTGGATGTAGCTGAAGCAAGCCCATGAAAACACTTGCAGCTAGAAACAAAAATCTCTGATCATTCTCGAGCAGCAGGAAGCAGAAAGTGACATGGGCAGAGTTCAGATCAAGAGATATCTTTTAACTGACTTCAAACACAAAACTTGCACTTCAATATTGAGGCATGGAGTTTTGAAGCTTTGGGTGTTAACAAGAAGGGTTTAACCAATGGCACAGGATGCATTATGAAGTGTAATATCTAGCACTTTTAAATTTTGATACAAACTATGGGCCGAGATAAAAACACTACATTAGCACAGCTCTGAGAAAACAAGATCAAACTGTGTAAGTTCGGTTTGTCAGGTATTAAGTATCTATAATTTTCTTTAGGCCTTTTTTGACCTTTTGAAAAAGTCATGCAATTGTTTTTTTGCTACTTTGTTCCAGAGTCAGGAGATGATGCACCTCCGACACCTTTATATGATGGCATAATGTTCTTCTCTAAAAGCCATTCTTTAGAAATTCTTTAGAAAATTTTAAATTAAACACCTGAAAGTCAGAGAGAAACATTGGTCGTACAGCAAATAAGCAATGCAGTGCACTACTAAACAAAAACAAACAGGAAAAACAGTAGTAAACTGAGAAAGTCCCATTTTACACGCAGGGTACAAAAAACATCTTAGTCGACAACGAGTTGGTAAACTTTCAGCTTTTTTTAAAAACAGGAATTAAAAGACAGCCAAAACTAAAACCCACATACGATGTTCTCGTTTAGTGTCAACGTTTTCCAACTTGCTGCTTTGCTGACCTCACCGCATAACTGTTGTCATGCACAGAAGTAAAGTCAACATGGCTTCGTTAGCAACAGGCAAAGTGTTAACGCCAAAAGCCAATGTCAAAAGCCACCGAGGTTTAGAGCCAGCAACACTCCATTTTCCATCAGTGAACAGAGCGTCAGAGAGCTCACCAGCTGTCATGTTCTGCACAGACAGTCTCCTCTCTGATCCTGACCCTGGTTTGGGGTACAGATATACCTAGCCAAACCAAGGTGAACGTTATGCAGCAAAGGAACTTAAAATATAACTTCTGGATGAGTTCTAGTAGAGACGCAGGCTGAGAGCCAGCAGTGCTGACTGGGAAAACATAACCCCGTCATTTAGTCTGATGGAACTGTAAAGTAGCTAACACATGCAGGAGCAATTGTGGCTGTGTGTCAGTACGTGTGCTTCATCAGTGTGCATCTCGGCCTTGTGTGTTTCTTGTGTAAGTGTAATGGGTACCGTGTGCTTGCTGAGGTCTTGTTTGCCCATCTTAAGTCAATTAAAAGGAAATAAGGCGGCTCTGACCGGCCCGTGAACCAGCTCCCTCAGTTGAGAGCATATCTGCACACAAACACACAACCCGCAGATGCGTGCACACACACACACGCACACACGCACTCACACACAAGCTAACACAGGGAGGCTGATAATGCTCTACAACTGGCAATCGACCCTGTGCCCTGCTGTGTGAGAAACAATGGCTCTGAGGCCATGTGAGTGTGTGTGTTTAGTATGGCATGTCTGACAAGGCTTCAGAGGAAAACTGTTAAAGACAACATCACACACAAATGCATACACATGTGCACAAATTCTCTTAGTTTATGCAGAGGAGATGAGAAGTACATGATTGTGACCTGCAGACAAGAGCACCAACACAAAAGCACATACACACAGATATGCTGCGCCTTGCTAAAAAGAAGTCAGCTTGTACAACACCATCATAGGGCTGAGGCAAGTCATCATGCATCAGAATGTGCCTTTATTATGGATGGGGGACAAAATGTCACTTAGGACTCTTCTACACTGACACCAGTTACAAATAAGCATGGTTCCCATTGTTCTTTTGAACAACTGTATTATGTGAACACTATAATCATTTATCGTCTACATGCCTCAGCCTTACGAGGCATATGATCCAGTCAGGTTCCAGGCTTACGTTCATTCTAAATTTTATTTTAAAAAATAAAAAAGCAGTAGCAGTGATACAGCTGTGAGAAACTACTGTAGCTGTATGATAAAGCAATTTCTGAAATTAATTATGTAAACAGAAGTGAAGTGAAGTGTGGTAATAGTTAATTATTAAAGGGAAAAATGTAGTGATGTTTTCCCGACACATTGAAGTTTGATCTACTGGGGAAGGTATAAAGGCATGAAGAGAGAACTCACACAGCATTGTTATGTGTCTGCTGGCTGTGAATGTTTCATATGATTCACAGTCATGCAGCTTAGAGTTAGTAATGACATGCCTTAATAAAAAAGGCCTGTCTCTAAGATTCTTCTGCTTCATGAAGCTGCAAAATGCTGTGCATTCAAATCCCATTGCAGCTTTGACTATTCGTCAAGGAAATATCAAGCTGTAAAAATAGTTCATTAAATAGGAAAAAGACAATTTTATGCTGATTCCTTTGATAGCTAATTTTCTAAATTATGTAATGTAGAAAAAGAAACAAAAAGGAAAACTATTTGCAGTGAGTAAGTGAAGAAAAAACATTATATGTCACTATTATGAAATACAGCAAATTTTGCTTGTGTTTTTCATAATTGGAACAATTCAAAAGTCCTTTTTTCTTTGTAAATCTAATTATTTAATACTTAATTTGATATCAAAATTCTGACTGAGTATCTTAATTTTGGACTTAAAGGATGAAGAAAAGGATGAAGAAAAAGTAAGGAGTAACACTTTTCTTTGTCAATCTGAGGATTTATCGACTGTGTAACACCTGCTGTTACTGATCTGTAGAAACCTTGCTGCTAGACACACCGTGACAGAGGATATCTGTAACTCAGGCCAGGATGTCTTTGTTAGACCTTTGCTCAATTTGAACTTTCCTAAAATCCTAATTACATGGAGGTTAAAGTCAGAGAGTTCAGTGATCATATTCTCTGTGCTCTCACTGTGAGCAGCATAAGCACCAGGTCCTAATGCATCAGCTCTATCCCACGACAATCCCAGAGCTGTTCCTGTAGAGGTGAGGGACCACTTAATCCTCTATCCACAAACCCAGCTCGTATAAAACAGGCTACATTTAATCCACAACACAGAGGAGCAAGGGTTAAGTCTTTATCGCTTGCCATGCCAATGTTCTCCCTTTTACTCGCTCTCACATTCTATCCCTTTGTAAGCATCATTATAATACTGCTATTGTAAAATCACTGGATTAAAATCTGGACCAGCAATCTGGATTGGGTTAGAGGAAATGAATGACTACTGCTCCTGAAGCAGGAAAAAAAAGTAATTTATTTAACAGATGTAAAATAAAATAATAGTGGCTGAAAAACAACTAAGATCTTTATTGTTTAACATATTTGCAAGTGTCATCATAATTTTAAGCACTGCTAACAATAAACAGAGGGTGTCAAAATGAATTATTTTTACTTTTCAAATAAACAATTACATATTGCAAAAAAATGCCCTTGCACTGCTGTCTGCGGGCTGAACTGTGTTTTTCATAACAACTTTAAATGCCAAACTGGCTTTAATTTGCTTTATAATTTCTGTTTGCTTCCTTCTACATCTGAATTTTTGTACAACATTGTGTCCTGAACAGCAGGAGAAGGGATGAACAAAGTCTTCTTCAAATCAAAACAATGGAATGTTTCAAGTCAACAGTTAATCTTGTGGGTTGTGATAGTTATTCCCTGTCCTGTTCCCCTTTGTTTCAAGTGAGGGTGGAAAGACGGATACCTTTAAGCATAGTTAGCTTGGTCACAGGCTCACTACACCTGCAAAAGCTAATTTTAGGGAAGAGACCAATAGTTGGTTTGTTTTTCAAATGAATTGACTTAGATTATGCCTTTTACTTTGCTTATTTCTGATCTCATTTGATCTTGGTTATGCAAAAAGAAAAAAAAGTTTGCTTTCATCATTTATTAATGAAGGACTTTTGTTATGGTCTTTTAGGGGCAAATACCCTTGTTTATGAAATGGTAAAGAAATGATATTGCCTTTTATTACCTTTTTTTTCATTTTTAAAGCTAAAATGACAAGGAAGAGTCAGTCCCAATCCCTTGTCAACAAGCCTTTATTCAACCCCAGAGGTATAAAGAGCACTAGAATATTATGAAAAAGTGAAATGTGAGTTAGTTTAAATGTAACCTGAATAAACGGTACTGCCTCTCTTTTTTGAAACTGTGGTGTGTTTGGTGGAATTTTCTGTTGATGCTGATATGATACTACTGTTAAACAATGCCTTAAGGCTGTATGTGATCGAAATGTCAGTCTAACAACACTAGTATAAAACATTATTACAACACTGAGCCCTGATGTCCATTTATATGGACAGATTTTGCAGCCTGTGCATGCCACTGATTATAAGTTATAAATATACAAAGGAAACAAATAAAACAAGCTATAAACACCACAGCGGGTGCACCAAGCAATAATGGGCTACACAGAACTTATGTAACTACCAGTTTTACAGCAGAATGAAGCAACACCAGAGGAGACAACACAGATGTATAAACAGTTCACACACATTTTGGACCAAAGAGTGCACACGATCAACATGTTGCATAGTGTGTACACACATCACCACACGACCAGACAACCTAGTGGTTGTTAATGTCTCTCTGGCTACATGCTATAGGCATACTCTGCATGCACCTGTTGGTTATGCAATACATGTGGTGTGTTCAATTTGTATCACTGAGTGTGTATGCCAAGCAGTGCTTCCTGCATTCAGACAGACAGGTGAGAAGACAGACGGGTGATCAAACACAATACTACTTTTTTCGCTAATGCAGCAGATTTTTGATCCCATTTTTTTGTTTCATATGACTTTTGTTTTCGTTTTAATGGACATGACTTGAAATAAAGCACAGTACAAACTTTTATAGAAACTGCTTTACCAAAAGTACATTCACTAATTTTAAAAATAACAAGAAACAGTACAAGTATGCCAAAAACCAACTGTGTGACAGTAAGACACAAAGAATTAATGTTGTTAATTCCACATCCATCCAAAACTGCAACAGAACCAATGACAGCAATCAACATTGTAATGGTTTAGGCCAAATTGTCACAGATACCTCTGTTTAAATGACAATCACCTGTTAGTAACAAAATGCTCATGTTGAAATGCACTGGGTTGCCATTAACCATCTGTGGCTGTCCACTGTCCATAGGTTTGTTAAAGTGTTTCTGGCATTGTTGGCAGTGACCATTAGTGGACATGCTGAATCTGCAGTAAGGGTTCTCCCAATTGGGTGCTGTGCCTACTGAATTATTGATTTCACAAATTTGTGTTTTTTAGACTTACATCTTGGCATGACATTTTGCAGAAACAAGGCCTCTGGCTGCACTATGATCTCTAAAGCAAGGTACATGTTTGATCCCTGTATACAATGTCTTTCTTTGGAATTAGTAAGGGAGCACCAAAAACATGGAAAGAGAGAAAAAGAGGAGGTCAACTATCAGCATCACAGAATGAAAAGCATCATACACCCAGTCCATTAGATAAAGTCTCAGCATCCATACACTGTGGGAAAACACACACCATAGAGTCATTCAATCAGTCCACATGAATAAATAATGAAGGGAAGCAAGGAACGGTGTTAGTGTATTTCTTAGCATGGATCCTCACATTAACGCACATTAGAGCACAGACCCCGAATTCTATAACCAAAACACACATAAAGACATCGGTATTCATTTAGTGTTGCACTCTACCATGTATACCGATGTCTTTATAGAGAATTTTAAGCAGTGATGTCAAACTTAACAACAGATCGGTGGAAGCAGTACTTTACTCATCTGAGTGGGAAATGACCATTTCCTTGAAACAAAATTTTCCTAACAACATGTCATCTTACCACATCTAAAGGCAAAAGTGTTTCTACCTGTTCCAAATGACTATACTTGGATGAAATGGAAAAATCTGGTTGTCATAGCCTTCTTCTGACTGTATTGCACTGCCTCAGAGATTTCTTTCCAAGAGCACTGAGTCTTTGTAGTCTCATACAAATGGAGACACCATCATATGTCTCACTTCAAAAGCAGTGGGTGTTGCACTAACACAAGAAATGACAAAAATAGCTGAATGAGGATTGAAAAGACAGAGCTCCTGAAAGATGGTTAAGAGAAGATCATGCCAATCATAACACCTCATCAGGTCAATCCCTGCTAGAAGTGACCATGCTTTGCATACTGTCTGTCTTGGTACGGAAACATGTCATATTCTAATGTTGAAAATGTTCTGTAGCGGCTTCAGATAATGTTTGAAGATCCCACAGTCAATTTAATTCAAGCATACTGATCCCATAAACCTCTGTGTCAGCAGTTTTTGAAGCTGGGGCTGCAAGTAAAGCCAGTCTTAAATGTTTTGATTAAACATTTCCTATTCTACTTAAGACCTACTTTAATCTTGAACCTGATTGCTGTTATAGATTTACATAAAAAGAATGAGCAGGATAGTGTTTTGTGATTTCCAAGATGATACAGAGCAACCTACCTGGTGGGAGGAGTTGCCACTGGGAGACCAAAATGTTGGCCAATCAAGAGGACTCGAATCTAGATACTCAACAGAAAGCTCCTCCCACACTTTGTGAGATGTAGCTTTGGTGTCGGCACCAATGATAGTTGGTAGGGAGGGAAGAGGAGGCAGGGTAAGAGAAAAAAGGGTGCTCATAACTCCACTTGATGACTTGCATATGCAATGTTGGCACATCAGTATCCATACAGCCATGTGCACAAGCTCCTGTCTGTTCAATTTGCTATTCTGCATTCCTACATGCCACAGCACCCTAGGACATGGCCATATGCCATTGGCTTGGCCCGTTGATCAACACTGCTCCAGCCTCGCATGACAGCTCACAATGCACAATACACACACACTCAAACACAGTAGTTCTGACAGATGGGTGAAAAGGTGGGCCACGTCATGTGTGAAGTGAACAGAGGGCAGGGGGGTGTTAGCAATTATGGTGAAACAGACTGCAAAGAGAAACAGACATGTGTGTGTGTCTGTACAACAGAAAAGGTGCACAAAGGAATGTACAAAAATACAGGCAGAGCATCAACCAAAACAAAACTGCACCATACATGTGAAAGCTGTTTAGACAACCAGCCTATTAAAGACAGTTTAAACAGAATACCTGTAAGTGTCTAGGAATCTCTGTCTTATAGCCTTTATATATCCTAAGAGAAACCTAGAACAGGTGTAGGTGCCCTGACACACCAAGCTGACGTTTGGCTGTCAGTCTGGGTTGGCTTGGGCCAACAATGAACATCTGTCGCCCTAGTCTTTACCGTTTGCTCTAGTTGGCCCTTGTCAGCACCCTTTTCAGGCAATTCAGCATGCTGAATCAGCAGCAGAGCCCGTCAGTGGAAACATCCTTAGTGGCTATCCCCATATGGAATTACAATCCCAGTAGTTAGTGTTCCGCTTCTGGAGGACTGGACTGATAAGTTTTCTGTTTGGCTATGTTTACAACCTTACCAGCCAGCTAATATTACCTCATCATTCACTCTACTACAAGTGAAGGTACCAAAATAATGATTTTGAAGTCATTTTCAGATTAAATAGGAAATCTGTGAAATTATATTCCTTTAGGAATATTCGGATCAAAACCAAGACGAATCATTGATGTAGATATAGCAGGTCAAGATGTAACTGTGCTTCACAAAAAATAATCTTTGATGATCTTTGAACTTCTAAGGTAAAATAATTCCAACTTGTTTCAAACAGCATTGTTTTTTAAATTCCAGTGAATATTTTACAAAAATAATCCTCAACGGAAATTACGGCATTCATTTACACAACTTTTTTAACTATATATAAAAGTTAAAAAAAATAGCTTTAGCATTTTGAGGGGTAGGAGTAAGAGGAAGGAGTAGAGAATTAAAGGGAGAAGAGGAAAAGGAGGAAGATGAAAAAGACAAGACAGATGACAAATACATGAGGGTTTGGACTGGATTGATAATAATTTAAAAACTTCTAAAAATGCCTCTATGTCTGTAAAAACACAGGCAAAATGCTCACATAAGAAATAAGATGTTACTTCTGCATTACTCAGGGTGCAAAACTGCAACCTCTGACTGCGAGATTGAATCACAATCCTGTTAATGTAAATGACCACAGGTGGCTTCACATTAAGTATCTGGCAATAATAGGGCTGCACTTTTCAGGCAAATTTAAAACCAATGTCAAAAATTCATTTTTTGGGAAAAAAAAATCAGAGACTTTGTGTACCTCATCCAGCCAACACAGAGATGCTTTAAACTACCCTTACAAAGTCTGGTTGCTCCATAATTGACAGGCTAGGGTTGTCAAAAATACCCTATTTTTGATTGACTGCAATAGCTTGCATAAAGACTGATTCAACAGTTTTAGGATTCTTTTTAGAGATGAATTTCACCTATCATTATATCATGACATCGAAATTTGCAACTTTTTCCATGAGCATCGGAGATAAGTTTTGCAAGATTTTGCAGTAGCTTTTCCCTGGGTATTTACTGTAGAACATTCTGACGCACCACAGGTTAAATTTTTGATAAATTAAGAATATATGATAGTTTGTCTAGGACACTCTGAAGATGCAGTGGACTGAGCAAAAAATGTAGGAAGACATATATTTAATTAGTTTTATGGTGTTTAAAGTGAAAGACAGTGATGGATAATAGAATTTATACCAAAGCACCAAAATCATGGTAAAGTTTTTGCTCAAAACATACTGAAAAATTGTTGTGGTATGTACGATTATTCATAAATTTTAAGGTTTTGAACTTAAGCTGGTTGCTGTAGTGCTACAAACAGGTCTGTTAGCTTACAAAACCAGTTGAGGAAGTTTGGCAAGGGACATATACACAGAGTTTGATTTATATATATATATATATATATGTATGGGAGGGCAGATTATCTTACAACAACAACCACGTAATAATAATAATGATAATAATAACAATAATAGTAGGAAGAAGAAGAAAGAGAACAACATTAATGCAAACTACAGGGGTCGGTGGCCCGGATGCTTGGTCCCTAAAATATTATATTTCTACTTTACAGCTTTCAAGTCAGCACATATTATTCATGAATGTCCAGAAATTGGAGTGAATATCCTAAGATATCATAGAACAAATACTGTATTAAGCATGAACTGTGGTGGAGATATAAAACGATATACATATATATATATATATATATATATATATATACATACATATAATTTAAAACTGAAATTGTCAATGTAACATAGGAGGCAGTGCTAAATGTGTCTAGTGACGGAGGCAAAGTGAGAGGTTCAAGAGTGAAAGTGGTGTTGAGAGTGATGAAAATAATCCTCTGCCCATGTTCCAGAGATAAAGACACAGTGGCTTTAGCTCCACGAAGGAGATTGACCTCATTACTGGCAACAAGCTCACAAACCAACAGACACAAGCGCACACATAGTATACATGCACATGCACATGCATGTACGCATCCGGGCACACACATAGCAGAAATGTAGATAAGTGGCAAAATATAAATGTTCTACACCAGTATTCTACTGTCAATGACTCACTCTGTAAAAGGAGTGCATTTCTGTGTGTGTGTGTGCGTGTACTGAACCGAGAACACCCCAACCTTGATCAGAAGCGGAGAAAAGGAGTGCTGCCCCTTCGCTCTCACATTCATCAAGAGTGTGTGTTTGATCTCTCAACCACATCACACATGTGCCCTCCAATCAACCACTGCTGCCTCTAAGGCCCCCTTTGGCCTGCCTACAAACACCACTTCCAAAACACACACACACACACACACACACACACACACACACACACACACACACACAGGAGGGAATGTCCCACACAGAACCCATTAGGACTTTCGATTAAGTTTGAGTATAGCTCATGTATAAAAGGCCATGGCCAGTGCAGCTTCATTCAAGTGTGTGTTATTGTGTGTGTACATGCATGCACAAGAAGAAAAAAGAAAGAAAAAATGAGTGACTGTAAAGCCTTCTAACCTTTGTAATATAGATCCTTACCGCTGCCAAGGGAGGTTAAAACCTAAAAGGGCTCCATAACACTTCATAACTCTGACTTAAATGAAACAACTACAACTCTATAGCCATTAGTGTGACACACACACACACATGCACGCAGACACGCATGCACGCACACGCACACCCACACCCACACACACCCACACTCTCTCACACACATACACACACACGCACAGAGTGTCTTTATAAGTTGGCAAGGCAACCAAGGTCATTAGGTTTATTTCCATTGGCAGAGAAAGGACTTTGGCAGCCACAGTCTACCCAGCGACACTCAGGTTTATCAGAATAAACAAAAATGATTGGAGGAGAGTGTCCCCCAAAATTAATGAACTGCTCCAGTCAAAAAGGCATTGTGAGGGAGAAAAAATGAGACGCATTAAAAGCAACTTTAAGTCAAATAGTTCAATTTTTTAAAAACAGCGAGAACTATGCGAAAATAAGAGTATTAAATAACACACACGAGAGAGGGGAGAAGGCATTGCAGACTCGTCCAATCAGGAGAAGCTGCAGGTCCAAAAATACTACTAATGCTGAATCAATTACATTTAAATACACCAACATGCATTCACCCTAAGGAACCCTGTAACTTGTACACCTAAGATGGAAAGCTGCCCTTATTCATGATATTTTTATGTTAAACCAACATTTTAAATAATGTGAAAAAAAGTCTTAATGTCTATTTGCTGACCTTAAACTTGTTCCATTATTTATTAGAGGTGCCACAGTACATCTATCTTTTTGGTGTTTTAATGCTGACGCAGCTCACAGTTTCTTGAGCACCAGTAGATGTCATGAAGTAAACGTATTGATATATAGTTGCTTTAGTATATAGTATAGTTACAATCACTGCAATCAATCATTTTTCCAGAATAAGATGACTTACCTGATAGACTTGATAGTTCAGGGGATGAACCTAAAAACAGAAAATACCCTGTGCAGTACACATAATACAGAATACATAAATAGTGTTCTGTTATTCAACTTAACAAGGTAGGGTTAGGAAATTATAATGGACCGATTACCCCCCCCCCCCAAAAAAAAACGAACAAACAAACAAAAAAACCGAACAAACAAAAAACACATTTAGCTAGAAACACAGTGTTGGTTTCATTGGGCCAGTTCTTTCTTCTACCAAAATTCAATCAAGATGCATCATGTTTCAATCTTTTTTTTTTTTTTTTTAAACTAAAGGAGTCCAATAAGAAACCTGTAAACAGTGTATTATGTGGATTAAACACTGTTTTATTTAAATTTTTTTGACATTTCTTTCTTTATTTTGATGGCAATTAGAAGAGTGGCTACAAAAAAAGCAAAAACCAAACAAAGTCAGAGAGAAGCGATTAAGAGTTGAAGAAATTAATCAAAATAATCGGTACTATTTTGATAACCTCCATATTTTAAGTGAAAAGTAATCTGCATTTAAAAACCTTCAGTTTCTTGGCTGTGATTTTCTCACTCACTCTTTTTTCTTGTTCATTCATCATCAAAGGACTGTAAAATGTATTTCACTTACATGTTGGCTGACAACAAATGACCATCCATGGCACACTATTTTAGTTTGTTAAGTCAGGGTGGAGAGCAGTGGAGGGGTCAGATATCCACATACAAAAAGGCTCATGCTGGAGCATTTATGAGATGAGCCCTGCCTGTGAACTTTTGCTGCTGGAGCATGTAGCAGAGAGAGAAATGACCTGCTTCCTGCCCAATTCATGTGGTTCAGAAATGTCCAGCAAATATAAATGAGCTAATTGTGGCTTTTTGATGCCGAACCATTTGCAGCATGTGTGTGTTGTGCTTGTATGTTATTCTTCTGAGTTCATAAAGCATTTCTTGTAGTCGTTAGTTGGGGTTAGAAAAAGGCGAGCAAATCCAAGAAGAGTGGAAAGGCAGGGTATTAATTATACTAAATGGAGAAAGATGGTGCTGAGTCCTCAATAGAACAGTAAAAATACACATGTGCACCAGTCACGAAATGCTCAGTCGCACAAAACAGTCAATTTCATGTATTCATTTACCCGAGTGTCTGATCATGAACCAACCCAGTGTGTTATAATGTCATTACATCAGAGTGTTTTTGCATCATACACACTGAACAATGATTCTGCGGTATCAGACAAATTTCCTATTGGAGATGGGGCTGGTGTTCCCAGCTTAGCACCCCCACAGCAGATGTCCAATCATCCTAATATCACAGCAGGAACAGAACAACACAGTCGCTAAGGCCTGAGATTAAAACTATCTGCATGCCAGAGGATAAAGCACAACGGCAACGCAACAAACTAATACGGGCACGATGAGGTGAGATTTAGTGATGTGTAGCACTGCAAAACAAGTTACACAGCTGGCACCTACAAAAGTGCACAAGCAGCATTAGTAACAGCATATAATTTAATGTTCCTATTTTCTTATTGATTCACTCACATCCTCCATGGTGTTTTCTGGTATATTCCTCTAAGTGAGTTCTAACAGACCAATAACATAATGCAAGGATGTATTGTCCAAAACGCGTATTGTATATGTGTATGTGTAAAACACGTATTTAAAAGTGCTTGAAATCTGTCAGGTGTTGGCTCAGCTGAACAAAGCTAATCAGGAGAGCCCAGCTTATAATGCTAGCACTGGGTGAGAACCGTCTAAGTAGCATGTGTCCAGAAATTGCTACTTGTATCGTTTCTGACGGGGACAAAGTAACAAACACCAATTTAGAAGAGTCCACTACAGTGTTTCATCACATTTATGTGGGTTTGTAATCACATCATTTCATTTGTATTATATTTTTTGCACCCGTTTTATATTATAAAGATTTCCACAAACATTATCAACAGACCCTAATCTAAAGAGAATGTCTGTGAATTTGATTTTCACCTTGAATGTTTTTTTCCTAACAGATGGAGCCTGGTTGCCCTTTGACACAGGTTTACAGTGATTGGTTTGACAGACAGTCAATGGAAGGTTAATTATTTTTTCATGTAAAGTAGGCTAATTTTTTTTTTTTACAAACTCACATATAACTTGAGGAAAATTTGTGATTAAAACCAAAAGTAATGCTGATCCAGTTTTAGCTCTGCATTATGGGCACCGGGCAGACGACAGCTCACTTTTATCTGTCATGTTTGTTTGCAGGGTCACTATCAAATTGACAGTTGTGTCCAATGCGAAGCAAAATGACTAGAGAAACATTATCTTTTCCTCCTCCTCCTCTTGTTCGCTCTTTGACCTTCCGCAAGGAAGGATCATCCCACCGTCTGGCACAGTTTGCCACAGAGGCAGGATTTATGAAGGGGAAATTGCAACTGGCAAATCGGTCTTTTCTGCCCCCCCCCCTCGGGCCAAAAGAGTCGGGATGGAGAGAGGGAGGGACAAAAGCAAATATTTGACAGGGACAGAGGAGGACTAATAGTTGGATATGACCTCTCAGTGAACCCTCATTGTCTTCAGAAGGCTGCAGAGTCTATGATGAGAAAGGCTCTTACCCCCAACAAATAGGTAATGAGTGGTAATGAGAGACAATGAGTAAGAGAGGGAGAGAAAGGGGAGGAGAAGAAGATGCAGATAATGTAAGCCAGACACAGAAAGAGAAATTACAGGGAAACAGAAAGGGGAAGAGAGAGCGAGAGCAGCTGCAGCAGAGCTGAAAGTGAAGCTGAGAAGGTGCCGGGCTGCGGAGGGAGCATCCAGGGAGCTGGGTGACGAGAAACACTGTCCGTTTGTGGCCACTGATAATACTTTCCATTCTAGCTGGCTCTATGAGGGGGTCTGCCGTGTGTGTTTGTGTGTATGCGTGAGTGTGTGTGTGTGTTGCAGGCCCTGCGCGAGCTGCTGATTCCCCTGATTGCAGGCTGGCGCCCTGCTGGCGAGCCCCCGCACACTGAAATTAAATCCACTCTGCTCCGTTATAAATTATAATGCTTTACAAACAGCACCCCCACCGGAGAAGCCAGGAGGAGAAGAGAGAGGAAGAGAGAGGAAGAGAGAGACAGAGAAAGACAAGGGATGGGGTTAGAGAAGAAGAGTAGAAGTGTGTGAATAAAAATATGTGGAAACAAAAAGGATTACTGTAAAATAGCATAGTTAATAAAGGAAAGGTAAACCTGTTTGGGAGTTTTTTAAGGCGAACTGAATTGAGAATTTCTAACCCAGCTTAAATAAAACACAGCTGGCTGCTTTCTGAAATTGAACACAGCTTAACAATAAAGCAGTGGTGTGCAGGAAAAGATAAAAAAATAATTTAATCAGGACAGTTGGGAAGGAAACCCAACTGCACTTAAACCCAAGTCTTAGTTATTCTGAAAATGAAATACCTTATTATTATTAAAATTACAGACTTTAACATTTTGAGAAGCTGTACATTTAAATTTAGACGAAAAAATAAAACGTTGGAAAAAAAGCAGGAAGACAGATGGATACAGCTGGGATTCGTATGGAGGAGATAAAAAAGTGAAAGAAAGGCTCTGATAGTGTTGGATGTGTGAGGAGGGGGCTGAAAGCCACAGCTAAATGGACCTTGTGGTGCCATAAAGGCAGCTTGTCTTGCTGATATCCAGCTAGACTGGCACCACATGACTGCTTTGGTGCTGTAGTAGGCAACAGATAGCAAATATGTTTAACCGCTTGTGTGGGAGATGATAACCTGTTAGTGCAGCCAAGCACCCTCAAGTCAAACGAAGAAGAAAGGGAAAGACAGTGATTGTGACTTGTCTGTTTTAAGTTAGAGTGAGTGTCAACGTTTAATATTTGACATTTTGCCAGGTTTGTAGTATTGTTTAAACAGAGGTTCATAATTCATTTGAAAGGAGGTTTAAGAATACGCTACTTATTTAAATAGGTGATACTTATATTACCGAAATGATTGGACGATTAAATTGATGGTGAAGTAGTTTTCGTTGGCATTTGCAGGGTTATGTACTGTGAATTCTTCCTCCAGGGTCAAACTGTTATGCTGAGTACCACTGTGTTCTCTGGTGTCTGAGGGAGAACACTTCACACAAACAACATGAGGAACAGTCTGAGACATTTTTGATCTAACCTTGTGTGAGCATAGGTGTGTTAAAAACATATACATGCACAC
>JAPZDZ010000024.1:1756468-1776082 GCA_029783805.1 Acanthurus tennentii | reverse complement strand
TGGCAGGACACAACACTGAACTCTCCCTACACACACACACACACACACACACACACACACACACACACACACACACAGATAAGGATCACCTCTATCCCTCGGCCTGGCTCTGTCCTCCAGCTCTGAACTAGTTAGTGAAGAAACTAGAAAAACACAGAGGACACTTGCTGGAGACAGAATATTTTGGTCAGAGAGGAGGATACAGACAAGAGAGAGGAGAAGAAACAAAGGTTGGAGGACTGGACAAAGGGGTGCTGCAGTTACACATGCGAGGCAAAAAGTTCTTAAAAAACTTTATCCAACTGGAAAAAACACAACTGGGCTACTTTTGTGAAATTGAACAAAACCTGTAAAACAAAATATCTTCCTTAACGCCTTGTTAACTCTCTGTCACTCTCTGTAACTTCTCTGTCATTAAAAGAGGAGCCCAAATGAGGCTGCAAATATGTTTTTGTAGATTAATGCCGGCTGGATCCCCAAGTTTTATGATTGAACACATTAGGTATTAAATTTTTAAAAAATGCCATGTTCCCAAAACTCTATTCATAAAGTCCATTCAAGACAGCACAGGGTTTAATTATCTGTTTATATACCAGGTATGTTTAACAGAAATTACAGAAAATACAAAGAATTAAAAACATGTTTCCTACATCTTTTACTTTCTTGTTGTCAAGGGCATGACAAAAACTGCACATTAATAAAGTATCTTATTTCACTAGTTGTATGTGTCTGCCTGTTGCAATCCACCTCTCACTTAATTCACCTCCTGCTTCATAGTTACAGCTTGAATTTAAAAGTGCTATCATGGATTTATTATTTACAGAAAAAAATCAGATACCTAAGCATTGGCAATAAATCATAAATTCACATTTGTAAACAATAAATTATTAATACATGTAGTTTTATTTGCCAATTTACATTAGCAAAGCTGTGTGTGTTAAAAAGGAAAAAAATGGAAAAGAAACCAACACTATCAGACATGTAAAACTATTTGTGACACACCTTTTTGTGACACGAGCTGTAAATATTTGTTGACACCTAGGTAAAATGCAAGGGGAAGCTATCTATCAGTGTGAGGGCAAATCAGATCAGTGAAGTTTCAGTCACAAGACAGCAGATAATGTCTCAGACGCCACAGTCGCTTCTGTATCTCTTTCATCAGACAAAAGGCAACAGGATATAATGTCACGCAATAAGTGACGATTCCCTCACCCCGACCGGCAGAAAATTCCTGACATAATCCATATACACACACACACAAACACACACACACACACACACACATATTCACAAGGCCCATGTAACAGCATTATACATTAAGAGTAAAAAGACATATTTTAAAGGGGAAATCCTCTCATCTGTGTGTGATTGGATTAGCCTAACGTTGTAACCAGATTACAGGAGACATGGGGAGGGACATCAAAATCACTTGAAGCCAAATCAATCCTGTCCAAAGCCTGATAGACTTTACAGGCCTATTCAAACAATCACAGCAGATTTTATTAAAGAATAAGGACACTGTGCACTCAGCTACAGACAGGGGAAGAAAAAAAACAGAGATGCAGCATCTTATCACTCATGGGGCGTCGCAAAACCATCGAGTTTCTACTGTTGATAACTGACCACTTATAATCCAACTGGATGGGGTTTGCTGGTGTTGGCAATGAGCCAATCTTACAAAACATTAACTCCCTGTTATCTCAGTAATATGCACATTTGATGAATATCTAAATTATATAGATAGTTTTTTCCTGTATAAATGTTATTTACTCTGAAGGTACAATAAATTATCAAATAGGTTAAATGTTTAAGAAGACTTTGTCTGAAGATGTTCCCGATACTGAGCCTCAGTAGATTTCATACTGATTAATAATCCTAAAACTATGTATCAGCACTGTTCAAACAGCCACATAGTCTGAAGTGAGTAGATTGATGGGATACACTGGAGTGAAATACAGCACAGCATAATAACTTATCCGACAACTTTAAGCAATGAGAGACTTGAGTGAGGTAGCTGAAGTGGAATGAACTATATCTGAATGAAACAGGAAGGAGAACTATGAAACAGAAGAACCAAAGTCGTTACACAGAGCAGAGGAGGACAGCAAAGTAAACCTCTAAGGCCCCCTACCTGATCCTGCATCCATGATGTTGGTCTGTCCTCTACGATCTGGCACCAGTCGTGACGAGCCGGGCATGCTGACTGGCTCAGAACGTACCGGCTGGATCCTGCACACATACAGTATGTGTACATTATTCCACACACAAAGAGAGCACGCTTACAGTAACATCTAAGTGCCTCAGATGCCCGATTGACTAGATCAGGTTCCAAGAACAGAGGGAATAGGGGGAGATTTAAATTGCTGTTTTGGAGATTGAGTGTAAAGCTGTCTACTGTAGAAGAAAAATCGAAGGGAAGTCTATGATTTCAAGATTGTGACTCTTTTGCATGCTTGTTGGGATGGTTTCTTGTTAATTAGAACGGTTACCTTCATATTCTTTCCAAACTCTCTCAGAAACTGATAACATAGTGAGTACTTCTACATCAAACTCAAACCTAAAGCAGCTTCAAGCCACATTTTTTTCCCTAGGTGCCTTATGTTTGATAGTTTCAAAGAACCTGAGGCTGTGCAGGTCCAGGTCATCTGTGTCAAAGTCCAAAAGGGGCTGTTGGACATCAGTGGGGCCTTGGGACTGCAGGACCGAGGACGAGGAGGAGATGACTGTGGTCTGGCCAGAAGGGTGAATGGTCTTAAACTGAAACTGGGGGCCCATCCACAAGCGCCGGTGGGGCCCTGTATGGGTCACAATCTCCACCTGAAAAAATAAATGCAAAGGTATTCCAAATTTTTTAGTTTTGATCTCTGCTGTCTATAAACTTCTAGATTATTGCTCTTTTTTGTCCTGTTGTTATTACAGACGGATGAGCTGACCAGAGCCCATAAATTTGCCCATGGACTCGCCAGATAAGGTCTTTAGCAGGTGGGAAATGGGGTTTGATGAAGACCTTTAATATACAGAAATAGTAAATAAACACCACTATATAATTTTTTTTAAAGAAACAAATATAATTATCTAGATACATGAAACAAAGCACATAACAAACTATTACAGCACTGTAGCGACTGACCAAATCAACACCAGACACTGCCATCTACAGCACAGCACAAACAACATCTGCATCATTCCATGACCAAACTCCTCCACCAATCCTTTATACAGCCAGCCAAGGACAGTGTGCAGGTACTTCTCTTTAAAGTTGTCATCAGTGTATTTGACATGTTGGTTTGGTGTCAATCTACTGCATATGCTGATACTCATACACCTCAGATGAACTCAGTTACATGTCACTGAACTAAAAACTCGCTGTACTCCTGCACCACTGAAAGTCTGATGATGATGTCAGAACTCGTCAAGGTCTAATGTGTGTTTGGAGTGCTAGCGGCATGATGGGAAGCCTTCCCAGAGGGTTAATAGAAGTGTGACAGTAGCAGCGGCATGGCAGTGAGGCTGAGGGGAGGCCTACTGGGACAATGAGATGGTACTGGCATGGCAGGCGGTCCATGGGTGCCCCAGATGAGTGGCACTAATGCTAGCTGAAAGTAGGATAGAAGAGGGCCACGAAGTGGTTGACTCATAAACATCAGACTATTACTGCCTCCTCCGTTCTCCATCTCCTCTCCGCCATGAATTTACTGACTAAACCAATCTCCTGCCTTGGACTCTCACTTTTCACTGCCCTCTCACACTAACTCTGACTTTTCAAATCCCTGAAGCACTTAACACGCCTCTTGGTGTCTCACTGTTCACATTTCATTATCTTTACTGCGTTCACGTTCGTCTCTCACCTCAGCCCAGCTCTCGGTTCATCGTCTGGCTCCACTCTGGCTGCCAGGTGCCAACAGCTCAGACAAGAGTGAGAGCTTACACTCTTTTAATTCCTCTCTATGTCTGTGTTTAAACACATATACAGCATGCATATACACATTTAGATATAGATTGGCTGTCACAGCTGTGCAAATTAGGCCACAGAAGGAGGCAGAGGGATTGTCACTTTGTGTGAGTGTGTAAGTATGTGTGTGCATGTGGAGTATGTGTGTGCAGGCTTTGCCAGTTAACACCATCAATGTCACGCCCAGTTGCAGAGCTGAACAGCTGCCAGTGTGCTCTTCTTTGCAGCAGGATGGAAGGTCCAGATGTTTCAATCCAGTGTCAACCCATAACCCCCTCCCTTCCCATCACGCCGGGCAGGGACGATAAAATGTTCTCAGGTTTGCCCTTGTAGCCATACAGGCTCTTACAAATATAAGTAATGTCTGAAACAACAACAACAACAACAACAACAACAACAACAACAACAACAACAATAACAACACATTTCCCCTTACCTGTAAAGAGCCACTTGTCAGTAAATATTCTTTTAACACAAGCTCCAAGCACCAAGCAATGTGGGGCACATCCTTGGAGACTCTCTTTTATAGTTACCATGAAATTCTGCCCTAAGCTAGTAGTACTGTTATTTCAGTCAGGCAGCTAAATAACTGAAGTAGCATAACCATAGCAATGGTGGGCAATGATGATTCATCAAAGAAGTGATCTGATTTATCATTTATTGACAGTTAAAAGTTGCATGCTAATCTCATGTTCAGTATCAAGCAGAACTTTACACTGAAGTTGGCTAATTTCAGCAACTCACCAATGGTGGCTGACCTCATTTTAATTTCAGATTTTACTTGTTTACAGATTATTACTCACATTTGGTGAGTGGTGGGTGCCAGTCTTGGACCCTGTGAATGTCCAGCTGAATCCTGTCTGGCCTCCTTTGCTGGCTCCAAAATTTGCTATGAACAATTTGACCATCCATCTCCTGCTATAATCTACATCACACCTTTTGTATCACATGGAAAGTAGTCGATGAGTAGAGAAATGGGGTAGACAGAGAGTTTTCCACTGACAGTCAGTCGGAGATCAACTTACACTAGTAGGCAGCAAATGGCCGAGTCCTGAAGTGAGCTGAAGCACTGATATGAAGGGGTCACAAACCTCACATTTCATTGGAAAACAGCTATTCACTCCTTACTCCCAATGCCAAAACTTGCAACGTTTGCAATCTAATAAAGGCCATTGATATGATAATGACATCCACAAGGTAGTGCTTATTCTCTGATTCAACAGTCTATACTGTATGTGTTCAGCATTTCTAGATCCACCAAGCTTTGTACTTGATGCTTCCTAATCTTTCAGGAAACTTTGAAGGGACTGGAATAACAACAAAGTACTCTGTATTGCTAAACTACAAAACCACTTTACTTTCCATTGGATCCTTTTATATTTTACATTTACTGATAGTCTGAAAATTCCATGAGAGCTTCTTCAAAAACATCTTAGATACACGCTACAGCAGGGAGAACTTTACTTCTACATCTCTAACCACTGACAAATGCATCACTACCACTGCTCTGACAAGAAGTTGCCAAAATTCTGGGTTAGTGCAATAGATAGTTTTGCTCCTGGTGAACTATCATGGCAGATATGAACCAGGGCCTCTGCAAGCTAAGTGGGGTGCATTTTAACCAATCAATTATGCATACAGTGGAATTATTGATGGTGAAAATGTAGTGGGTTACCTGCCGACATCAGAGAGGAGTGCACTGAGGGTTAACCAAGCTGAAAAGACTACAGTGTGTACTGGAATTTTCTAACATGTCCTGAACAAATTAGGATGGCATTTGTGATTAGATGGAAATCATATGCAGAAGAGTAAATGTTTATGACACCAAAGAAATTTACTTTTGGTTTAAAACCGGCTCCTTTTCTATAACATCAGCTTCAAGTATTTGATGTTGGTTTCAACCTTTTAAAAAATATATTGATTAGTATCTCAATTTGAAATAAAGAGCAAAAAACTCAGGAAGCAGGTTAAGTAAAAAAAAAAAAACAGCTCAGTTTCCACCAAAATTGATACAGTCTTGGTCAACTGGTCAAGCGTTCAAAACTCAGAGGTCATCTAGCTACCCAGCTGCAATACCCCAAATACGAATTTCAGACATTCATATCAGAATGACACAGAGATTGAACCTGCTGCCAGAAGTAAATACAAAAGGTTTAAGAAGCACTACAGTCACAGGCTGGTCATTATCAGGACTCACCATTCACTCTGAACTGATGTTTTCACATATCAGTCTTTTTGCCAGCCTCATATCCAAAAACAGCTAACAACTGTTTTTTTTTGCAACATTGTGCATTAAATCATTATAGTCTTTTTTTTTCTTTTTCCTTTTTTTAAGGTGCCCAAAAAAGAAAAATGTAGATACAAAAAACATGACATAAACACACAGACAAATACACAAACATGCAAATAATATCTCAGGTAATTGGTGATATCAATCACATGTCTACTTGTGACAATGCCACTGTAATGTCTATTAAGCTACAGGTCTGACCTGAGAGAGCCACTCCTCATCCTCCTGGCCACTGTTGTCTGATGCAAGGCTGTCTGAAGACTCGTGACGTGTGATTGGGCCTGGGCTTCCTGGGGGCATTGCTGAGAGGTCAGGAACACACACAAAAAAAACATACACACGCACATATTAATGATGCTAAACCCAATGATGCATTTGATATTAAAAAAACATAGTATTTTGTACCAATGACACAACAGATATACAATAACAACAGTTTTCAAGGCATTTAGTGTCTTATTCTTTTAACTAAATCAGCCTGTAAATTAAAACAATAACTGACAACTTGTTTATTGAAGTCTGTTAAGAGTCATTAGGGTTTTACCAACATAGTCTTTGACAGTCAATACGAACACATCAAGTTTATATCTTCAATATGATGACTGACCAGACAAGATCTACTTTTTCAAATTAAGATACATATGAGTCTTCTCCTGTTTGATCACAAGTACAAGATTCAAAGAAAAAAATCTCATGTTTTTCTTTGTCTTGTATGGGCATATGGGTGCGTGCCAATGTGTGTGAAAAAGCAAGTGTAACGTGTGTGATAGAGAGAAACAGCATGTGCGTGTGCGTGTGTGTGTGTGTGTAATGAAGAGAGAGAGTGACAGAGAGACCCAGAAACAGATGGGGCTCTTGCAGGCTTGAATAAGCAGGCGTGGAGAATGAGGCCTAATGTGTAGAATCAGTCCCGTCTCTGTCTCCCACCTCAGGGATGGGGTTTGTTAAACACAGGAATGGCTAATAAACTTGTCAAGTCCACATCTGGGGCACACAAGGCAATTCTGTCTTCATCCACACACACTCACACACGTGCCAGGTGTTCCTACATCCCTGATGGAGGTAGCTTGGTGTTTGACACCTCTCTAAAGAAAGTCACATAATCCCTCACCCCCACCTCACCCTGACATGCACATTTTCCTTATGAAGTGTAGGGTTTGCACAGCTCTTACACCTGCTTCTGAAGTAGTGCTCACTTTGTGTGATTGTGTTTGAAAAAATAAAGAATGTGTAAGAAAAGTCTGGGGAGTCAGAAGGAGCAGCCAATCTGTTTAAACAGACGGAGAGAAAAGCGCCACCTACAGAAACTTAAACTGCATTGGGAAAAAAATTAAGAGAAATAAATAAAACTGCATTAGAAGTATAGAATTACTCAAAGGTATTAACAACCTGGAAGGTTCTCAATTGACTTGTACACAGTCTGGTGGGAAAAAAAGTGTCTTCTTTGATTAAATTTGTCATATAAACATCTGAGGGATTGACAAGGTGATGAACATAACGTGAAGAGGAATATGGAGGTAAAATGGAAAAGCAAGCGAGTAAGAGAAATAAGAAACTACATTCTGTAATATGGAATAATAAGCAATTTCTTGTATTACAAAGACATTATATAAGCTTGCTCCTTGAGTAGTCACTGAAGTAAGTGTCCATCTGAGTATCCATGTGTTGATCATATGGTTCACATATGTGTGATAATTTTCTTAATCACAGGTTAATGATTGTTAGTAACTCATTTTCTTTTAAACTAGTATTTTTAAAGCACTGCATACAGCTAAGTACAATGTTCAATTTATCTGCTAACAGTCTTCACAAAACATAACCAAACCATACATATAAACTGTTGTTTAGAATTTACTGTAAGTCTTTTTAAGATCTGTTTGTGTAGGTTTGTTAAAGTTTCAAATTTGGTTCTCTTGAACAATGAGTCCAACCAAAAATATATATATATATCTTGATTGTATCGGAGTGGAAGCAAAACAAATACCAGGGACAGATATTTTTAAAACCTACACCAATAAAAGCAAAACTACCTGCATGGCAAGATACCACTCAAAGATATTTTTTCTTTAAGTTTGATGAAATGTCTATTCAGCAACCCACATTTACTGTGCAGATGAAAAGTGAACTGTGGCCCGAGTCTGAGTGAGCAAGTCAGAGGAGGGTTCTTGTGTTGTGTTAAGAGTGACGAGAGAAAAACAAAGCCTGTGTTGTGTTACTTATTAAACAAAATCACGACTCCCCTATTTCCTAACCCCCTGGCTCTCTCTCTCTCTCTCACTCACACGCCATGCTCTCTGACCCTTGGGGCCAATAGCTGTTCCCTAATTAATTATTGATGTTCTGAAGCAGTTGGTGGACTGGGTGGATCAGGTTTCGAGTGAGGGGGCTTTCAATGGCCAGTCACAGCCAGGCTCCGGTGTGGGCAGCTACTGGTCATCCCCATGGGTCAGGCAAAGAAACAACTCTCACTGTGTGTGTGTTCGTGAGTGTTAGTGTGCAAGTCAGGAGCCAGACTGACCAAGGCAGTTACAGTCATATCTACCCATCTTAGTGTCTGACTAGCCAGCCATTCGGCCTTGTGCTTTTAAAACACTCATTACTGGCACTTAAGAGACAGAGCATCAATGCCACTTTACAGACAGCATTTTTTTTTTAAGTGCTAAATTATTGCACCGTACTCAAGAAAGGAGTCTGAATGTATGGCTGTAGGCACATTAGAAATGACTGTGTTTAGTTTATTGATGGATTTAAAGAAACATCAGAGATTACAGGAGCAGCAGGGTGTCATTACCTGGAAATTATCTAAATGGAAAGGGAAAGGATGGGCACCAGTTCAACAGTAGAACAACTACTGTGCATTTACGTGTTTAAAGTAGACATCTAGTGATTAAGAAACTCAGAAATACCATGACACAGAAGAAATGGAGATAACCTGGCTTTTGCAGGCCAAACATGCCATTACTTAATCATTACTTAATGAAAAACATAGAAGCCCCGGGGTCAAAAACCGCACTGCACCTTCAGGTACAGGTGCAAAGGTGAATTACAACAGGCATCTTTTGGAAACAGATTCATTATTTTGATTGCTTATTATATTCCAAAACACTGAACAAATATTTTTGATTTAATGAGACAAGATTTCAGCAACTCTGAAGAGTTAGTATCTTTGATTGTGATGATTGCTTAGTGAACAGTAGAGAAACATTGTTAAAGTTAGAATTATATTAACTAACAGAACTGTACGCTTGTATGAGTTATTGGATGACTTTTGCCCCTTCTTCTGCATAATTATAATACCTGCTTCTTACCAACAATGGCAAAAACACTATCTTTTAATATAGCCATATTAAAAGAATCACCTGCTTTTGATAACTGCAGTTTGCCGTCAAAGATAAACTTAAATGATTACTGCAAAAATGTGACTTGCAGCTAAGTCATAATAAAAGCACACATTAGAGAATGTTTAAGAACATCATGAATATTTCCAACTTTGTTCTGTTTTGGTTTTTTGGTCTGTTTTTTTAACAGCCACTCTGATGATTATGTGCTGGCATACCCATGGCAGAAAACTAATCATCCCTACATCGCTGAGGAACAGAGTTGTCTGTGTCACAGTCTTTATTGAGTGTGGAGAGTAGTGTTTTGCTGCACTGAAGGCTGGTGGCCAGTGGTCTGTTAGCCAGTGCAGTGAAGCAGGGAGTCAGAACAAGAACAAAGGCTGCCTAGGTATTGATGTAGCCTGACCCCCCAGGGCCTTGGGCCAGGGGCCGGACAGGCTGATCTCCGTGGATAGATAAGAGGCTAACAATCTGATAGACCTGGAGAGCTGGCTGCACGGTGGACAGAGAACAACTGTCCTGTCTGGGCTATCCACTCTTTTCACTTATCTCTTTCATTTGTATTTTTGAAAGATTCATTTTGTTGGTCTTTTATTTTTCCTCTCTTTGCTCTGACCTGCGGCATTTGCTTGCCAGACATTTCACTTGCTAGGCTCCCTCTCAACAGCTTCACCTGTCTCTCTTCTCACTTTCCCTCTCTTCTCACTTTCCTCTTTTGAGGAGTACTCTGGCAGATAGGTGCTGGCATACCAACAGACTGGGATAGCTCAGTCATTATATATCATTCGAGGCATATTTGACTGACAGTTCCTTCATTCAGCCAGCGCTACACTTACCCCATCCTTTCTCTGACTCTCTTTGATTACTGACCCAGTCATGGCGCCATGGTTTCTCTTTACCAAATGCCTGATGCTCCAAAGCCTTCACGCTGGCCTCTCTCTCAGAGCAATTAGATCTATTGACGAGGCAACTGTGGCTGGCCTGTCATGGGCCTCAAAGTCCCATGAGAGCAGCCAAGCCAGCCAGTCAGTCAGTCTCCTCAATTAGCACATTATATGACAGGTAGGGAGGGGAGGGGCCATGGCCAAAAAGCATAGCCTCTGTTACTGCCATCATCACCAGGCTCAGAGGAGCCAGCCAGAAGTCCAGGTGGTAAATTATTCACCGGTTTGTTTGCTTCAGTGCAACTCTGCGGCAAGGGAAAGAGGTGTTAGAAAACATACTGGGACTGCTAGACAAATATCACCCCATCAAAAATTTCACTTGCAAAAAACTCACTATGAATAAAAAGTCCTTAATGCGGCTAATGAGGGTGTGAAAACCTCACAATAAAGAAAGTAAAGACTCTGTTATTACAGAGATTACAGCAGTCATTCTTTTATGACCAAACAGCTTTGGTCAATAAAAACTGACTAATGTACACATTTGCCTAAAGGGTAAATGGGTAGTTTTGGAGAGACAGACAGTGATCCTGTGATTCTGTCCAGCTGCAGATAAAGGATTCCCCAAACACTGAAAACTGGGCTTGAGACTGCTTTTATTAGGTCAGATTGTTCTACTGCATCTCCTCTGTTTGTGAGTATACTATATAACGTGTGTCTATTTCTTCCTTATCTCTCCAAGACAGTGCTGCACATTTGCCATCCTCTGCAAGGCTGAGTGCTGCCAGTGCTGCTACAGATGGACAGGTGGAGATAGTGACCATGAAGTGGCGCCACTGCTGCCTTTTATCATCCCGTCCTGGAGGCTCCGGTCTGGCCTGACCCAGGCCCTTCCTCTCCCCTTCCTATTCCTTCCCCTGCATACTGCATTTTTAATCAGCCTTGGTCATCCAATATAGAGCAACGAGACTGGAGACCATGGCCTGTCAATCAAGCACCGCCACCTCTTTCCCTTGCACCTTTCATGAGACACAATCATAGTGTGCTAGACAATTGGCTGAAAGAGATATTTACTAGCAGCAACAGCAGTTTTCACTTTGTGAGTCTGTGTGTCATCATAGCAAAATATAGTTCTGGAGACACTTATAGCAGAAAATACTTCAAAAGTGGTTTTAAGTATATTACCAATCAGTTTTAATCATTTTCTTTTAGACATCAGAAAATGGGACATAGTGATCTGTGACTTGTACTGACTGGTGGCCAGGGGCATAGAGTCAGTGTGTGTATGCCTGCATGCTAAAGGTCCTACCGTCCTACTTCCGGCATCCTTGCCCAGACCCCACCCATTTCAGAGCAAGGCTTTTATTGTAATCTTGACAGTACATCCGTTAGTTTCTTGACCACATCTTGCACAGCTGTAATACTATCTTATTGACAAATTCTGTCCACCAGAAAAAAAACCCAGACATATTCACCTTCTTGCCAAACAACTAGCCATTTATTTCTTGCCAAATGTAAGAAATTCTACATTCATGGCTAACCAGGTTTAGTGATTTATGTTTCCTTTATCAAACACGGGGATATTTCAGCGAAACATACACATATACAAACACACAACAACTCTAACAAAGGTTTGACGGTGACCAGGCGAGGTTGGTTGGGCATAATGCCACTTCTCTATGTCACGTTCTTCACTGCACCATACGCAGATATGGCGTCACAGCTGGTATGATTCGACCATAAGATGACAGATATATTGATTTCTTACCTCACTCAATGACTCTTTCACTACTTCTGTTTCTCCTTTGATAGTAAAAATTTCCTTGTCTTGCTTCCTCTCCAGCTATTTGTTCTCCTTTGTGATGGTTGTATCCACAATGTAAATTAGACCGCAATATCATAATTTGTTCTGCAAGTAAAAAGAGTGTGTCTTTTTAGTTTTCTCTACAGCGGCATGATCTTTATGCTCAGCAAGAGGCAGCTGGACAAGGGGCGTATGGCTGTGCTGTAATTCATCCTAAGGTCAAATCGACTCTTTCTCTTGGATCACTTCTCTGTTGCACTGCCAAGCCCCGGAGGAAAAGGCAGAGCAGAGGGCTGGCAACTTATGCTGAGAAACAGGATGTTGAGATCTGTGCTCGGTTGAAAAGCGCAGAAATGGAAGGTGGCACTTCAAGAGCAACTCGTTCTGTGTTGGTTGTGCATACAATGCTGACCTGAGGGAAAATGGCAGGAACACAAGGAGTGGGTAGAGGGCTGAACAATTATGTTTATAGCGTCTTGACCTCGTATCAGCTCACACTTGGTTGGTTTTGGGACTAAAGAGATACAGTGGTGTTATCTGGCTATTGTTAATTGGATGTAAATGTTAATGCAATGAATCTCTCTCATTATGCAGCCAGTTCCACTGCCCACGCTGGCAGAGAGTATGGTGGAAAAAGCTGACGCCCATGCTCGTCATCCCAGTGTGTCCTCATCGCTCTGACACTAGGAGAGACCATTAGCACTAATTTGAGAAAATATCCTACCAGTTAGACCTGGAGCACTGCAGAAGTCAACGGAGACGAGGAAAGAGATTAGGGTAAACACAGCCACCACTTGCCCTGGAGCACCCGCAAGAGCTAATTACAGATTTTGTGTGTTTATAATTATGGAGTGAGCTAAAAACGCCAGCCTATTCCAGGGGGTGGATTGATTCCGTGTGTGGCCATCCATGTGCACTCACAAATGCATGCGAATTGGCCTCTCAGAGGGCAATCCAAAGTGTTCACTGCTCTATACTTCTTATTGAATTAGAGAGAGTTTAGGGTGTCAGCTAATTGGTCTGAGTTCCACATATTATAGCATTGTGTTAGCATGTCCTGGAGCAGGTGTGTAGTGTAAAGGATAGTCTCAAGGAACCAGACAGAAGAACTAGGATTATTTCTATCAGGGCTCAGAGGACATGAAATAGTGGAAAACCATAGATGTCTCTCTCTCTGAACTTTCTCTGAGAAAGATAATGTTATGGCTGCTGATTGTTAAGGTCCCTCCTCAGCATGTGGCACCAAAAAGAGGCTAAGGACTTGCTTTCAACACAGTCAGCATGGAAAACCAGCAGGGATTAGGGGTCAGCCCCTCGACTATTACTGCATATAGTGCATACAAGAAACTTACATGATTGTATTAGCCTGTGCAAGCAACACATACAGAGACCTTTATTTTATGATGCATTCAAGTAGTAAACCAACATAGTACATGCAGATCTTAAAAATACATTAAGAGCATCAATGCAATGACAAGCATGTCTTGTTTGAGTCTGCCACATTGTCTCATTTGGTTCTGCCACAAATGCTCAACATATAGCAACTTTACATTCACAGTACTGCCCTGAAGCCTGCATTATTACTACTATTCAAACAATATTTCTGTTTTAAAAAACAAGTATCCTAAAACCATTTGTTGTATGCTTGTAGCACTATCATTATAATTCCTTCTTTTTCCAGATCCTAACGAGCTGAAATCTGACATACTTTCACTTCAATATGAGCTGCCTAGACCAAATCTGCACTCACTTATATCTTCTCATATATTTCATAAAATTAAAGAGTATTTATGCTTCTCTGAAATGTTACTTTGTATTTTATCTAAACACAACCCGAAACTATGAATGTACATGTTCTTGTAAAACAATTAACAAAAAACTTGGGACTTGTTTAACACTTACCAGCCAGAAGATACTGATAGTACTGTACCAGGTCTGAGGCCAACACCAAGGGGTGGTTGGAGTTGAAGGGTGGCTGCAGCTCATTCCACTGTGGAGTCCTGCTCCAAAAGACAATTCGATAATGAGACTAATTACATGAAATGACCCTTTTCCTATGATAAAGTGGTTAACAAAGTGCTACCTGGATAGAGTCCAGCAAGCTCTTGGACAGGTGGTGAGCTCCAAAGGTGTGTCATCGCTAATCTTTTGAGCAGTGCTAATTGGTCGAGGCTCCAGGACATGCTCCACCAAGTTACCATAGCAACTGATGATGTACAGAGAATCGACAACTGACTGCCTGGCCTGATCTGTGAAGTGGATATTAAAAAAGGCGTGATTAAAATACTGCTTCAGTGGCTAAATGATGATTATTCAAAAGTTTTTCATATTGGTAGTCATTTGTTTTTTTTACTTTTGGGGAGACATGATTGGACTTTGCCAGCATATTTACTCTAGGAAAATGGTAAACACACCCGCGATCACAGTCTAACCTTTCTCTCTTTTCATGTTGGGGTTGGTTATAAACCAGGAGCGGGATGAGGCAAAGATAGCGGCCACACAGAACTCTCCTCCACTGGACTTGCTTGGGGAGATCTGGGGAGGCGGCTTAGCTTTGCTTCAAGAGGAAAAAGGTACAACATTGAGACAAATATATAACTGTGTCTAGGGTCTCAAAGGTGCTCCACGCAATGTTCAATCACTCTAACATGTCATGTGAAACAAACGTCAAACACAAATTACTTTGGATTTACTGGTTTCAATATTATAATCAAGAAGAACAAAATGGTGGACGAAATGGCTAATTCTAAGTTTTTACCAAATTGCCAGTCTGAATTTACTGTTTCACATTTTTCATTAATCATGTTGCTTAAGAGATAAATATGTAGCACCTTTAAGACAGAAATTTACAGTTTTTTTTGTTCTGAGAAATACAGCGACCACTGTTTGATCCAGAAGAAGTAATGATTTTCAACAGCATAACACAAGAAATGTAACAACTTGGAGGCAGGTATATGAAAACTACACAGCAACATCTGTAAATAACAAACACAAACTTTTTAAAAGTGCTTTGCATGCAATGAGCTTAGCAAGGGGACGTTCTGATGCCTGCAAATAAAAACATCAACCTTAGTAGCAGAAAAAAGAAAATTAACTTTGGTCAGACAGAAATGGTGTATGAAATATTCAGAAAATAAACCCAAAACTTGAAAACCTGCTTACAAAATATTAACACGAAGTCGCCACCATGCAGTAATTTCAAATTTTTACCAGTCAAATCTGTTAAAGTATGACACACCTAAATCTCTCCAGTCATTAGATACAGAGAAAATAATTAACTTAAAGCAAAATTTAAGTTATATTTAAAGGTTTAAGTTCCCCGTTTTGCTCTCAGGCTTGGCAAGTCCATCACTGGTTGTCTTGGTGACAGAATTTGGCATTTTATTTTTGCTATTTAAATGGTCTGCCTACGAAGAAAGAGTAAAGGCCATTGTTTGGTAATTCATTTAGAGAGTTAAGAGATGAGACAAAGAGATCTTTCAGGTCACATAGGTTGACGTGTATGGAAACTCTGGTCCACCTGCGTCATCATTCCTTATTCACTATTTAACCACAGTTTTAGGTCTCTTCCTATCTAAAAAAGAAGCCTTGTATAAAATAGCAGGAGATAAAAATTATGCATGCTTCTGTGGCAGAGTAGCAAAACTCACAGGCTTTGTCATTTATAATAAAACTACACTGTTGGTGCAGTAAGTATGCAACAAAAACTGTAGGGCAGCTTTGCAGAAAAGTTGGTGCTGCCTTTCAAACCCTGTTTCCGAACAAGTTGGGACGCTATGTAAAACAAAAATCAGACAGAATGCTATGATTGGCAAATTACTGTATTATACACTGAATTCAAAAAAGTACAGAGAGAATCTTTTAAATGTTTTACATCATCAACTTTACTGATTTTTCTAAATGAATGTTTAATTCTGAATTAGATGGCAGTAACACAGGGGCAAAAGGAGATTTGTTATGTTGTGGTGTGCTCAAAAAACATCTTTTTGGAACATTCCAAAGGTAAACAGGTTCAGTGGTAAAGGCTGATAGTATTGTGATTAAGTATGAAAGGGTCATCCACCAAATGCTCAGTATTTCACATACAAGGATTAGGAGAGGTTCAACACTTTACAAAATGCAAGATTGTATAAACAATTTTACTTCATATGCCAAGAACACTTTGTAAAACCACTGACGGCAAACAGAATTTACTCGTAAATGATTTCATGTTTTGTTTTGTTTGTTTTTTTTTAATCTTGAGTTTTATACAGCATACTGATCTTTTTAAAGTTGGGGTTGTGCTTTTGGCGCAGCACTCATCAGTCATATACAGTATGCACAACAGTCCTTTCCAGGTGGAATGCAGCATCTCCCTCGCAGCATTGTACTAAATTGCTGTTTTTCCCCCCTGGGAAAAAAATGTAACAGACACTATAATGTTGACTACCAAAATGTTCTGAAGTTGTACTGTCTTAACTTAGAAAAGTATAAACCATAGTGGTTTCTTGGTGTTAAATATACCTTCAAACTTGGATTCCTGGTTTGGCTTAGGACTCTTTTGTTACAGTGCTATTGTTGTGCACTTACATTAGACACTAACCGTACTCTAAATTCTAATTCTCTGTGTTTAGACTGGCTGAATGCTGGTCTGCCAAAAAAGAAAAAAAAGACATTTGGCTTTCATTAGAACAGTTCACAGACTGGCCTTCACTGTCTACCTGGTGACTACAGAACCGTGTTGTGTAATTTATTGCTTGCTTATAGCGAGTTTTTCTATTATACAGTGGGTACAACTCCATGATTACTTCTTGTTTTAAGGAATGAACAAATCATGAATGCTTCTTCAGTGGCTTGCCAGCTTCTGAATATAGCAAATCAATAACACCTTTAGTCACATTGGATGCAAATGATCTGTAATATTTATCATTCAGTTGAACTAACTGCAGCATCCAAGCAACCCTCCTGGCTGCTACAGGAAATAATTCATTAGGAGTTATTAGATTATTCAGCATGTCAGGACTGTTTGAGAGGAAGTGTACACAGAAAGGGGTTTCAGCTGCAATGGGTTCCCATATGGTAATGATCAGAGAACAGTAGCAAGGTCTGGTATTATTGTCCGGCCTTATAACCAACCTGGACAGTAAAACATGGTCACAGCAGATCAGGCATGAGGTGGGCTAAGGGCTTGAAGACTCAAGGTGGTGTCACACACTCTCAGGGGAGTGCTTAACCTTAACCTTTGGAAACCACACTAGTGTGGAAGCAGCGCAATCATTTCTGTCTACGCTTACTTGGGGGGGGGGGACACGACATAGGCTGAAAATGACCAAGATTTTGACCCAGATTACACTTTCTATCTATTTTGTTACTATGTATTTCCAGATGAAAATAAGAGCAATGGAACTTATCCTAAGCTCATAAAAATTTTTTTGGTGTAGAATAAAGTATGAGAGTGTTTTTTTGTTGTTGTTTTTTTAATTTTTACCTTACATGGAACGAACAGAGGTAAAAATTGATATTTAGCATGAGCAGAAAAGCCCAGATGTCTTTCAAAGAAAGAGCGGTTTGTACAACAACAGATCACATACTGTCAGTGATGCAAAGCACCTGACATCTCAAAAAATATCAAACCGCTCAACTTCATCTGTAAACAAAAGCAGAAGTGTCTTCATTTTGGCATTAATGCCATCTGCAGGAAATGTGTGATCCTACTGCAGTTTTATCTCTATAAACTGCTTCATGTTTGTGACATGCTGTGATAGAGTCTAGTTGCCATTGACAGTGAACTGTATTATGGTTTCCATAAAAATAGATATGAAAAACTAGAATTTGTTTCCATGATGGAAAATATTAGAAAAACATTTTAAATGTATATATGTTTTGGTTATGCTTTTATTTTTAAGCTCTTTCTACAAACAAATAAGACTCAGGCACAGGCCTAAGGTCTCACATGTGTCCATACATTTGTTCTAATTTGGAATCATCATATGGACTAAACATGCCAATTTTGAGGTCAAGTTAATCACATAGATGTTTAGAGTGTAAAATGCCTGTACATACGTCCAACAAACAAATAGCTGGAATTATAAGTCTTCAACAGATACATTGTATGGTAATTAATACCAAAAAATTATAAAAATGTAAAAAGCACAACTGTTGATTATTATTTGATTTTTTTTTTTAATTGCTTTTCTAACCTTACTCTTTGGTCTTATATTACTTTATTTATTTTAGCCAATGGAAGTGTTAGGCACAAAAAGTATTTGTAAACAATAAAAAAATACCCTTAAATCTAAATGCCTGCAGGTGGTGCAAGTGAAATCGCAGCAACAGTTGGATTTCTTGTCTCTGAAAGGCAGCACATGCAAGTCAAAAATTCTGCTGCTAACACTTTCCTATCTTAAAGAAGGCACAGAGTGGCATATATAGAATAATTTAACAATAAACAGACAATCCCTGTTGGGGATGTGCAACCCGCAAAAATTGGTTACTACTTAAGAAAAAAATCCTAACAAAAAATAAAAAGTGAATACTGTGTAGTGAAGACAAATTTTAACAGTAATTTTTGTCAAGGCAGATTGTGTGCCCAGTAGTTTAAGCTAACTCTTAAAGCGCAAAGTGCTGAAAGGCTTTTTGCTGACCAAACTCTATTTCTGCTGCCTCCCTTCAGACTGTCAGCGCCTCATAAATTACTCCTTGGATGCAAGGAGATGTTGATGTCTTTGTTTGGCCAACACCGTGTGAAAGAGGGATGAGAGGAAGGGAAGTGGTTAAGTTAGTCATAAGAAAGATCTCTATACCATTTATGAGGCTTGTATTTATTCATGCTGGGTCAAGGGAAGAAAGCTGAATAACCAAATATCCACAGTAAGCCCCATCTGTGAAAGAAAGATGGAGGGGATGATAAAGTCACACACAGGATATTGAGTTGGCTAACTCCAGGGTGCCCTTGTCTTCTCCTTCTCTGCTCTTCCTTGGACCTGTTCGTTTTATCAGTGCGTCCAGAAGATAAAGCATGTAACCATTAGGTTCAGTTAGCTATCCAGTGTTGTGCTGGTTACTGAAAAGCAGTAACTAGTTACCGATACTAGTTACTTGATTTCAAAAGTAACTCAGTTACTGATGCAGTTACTTACACCAAAAAGTAATGCGTTACTGTGAAAAGTAACTATTTAGTTACTAAAAAAAAGTTCCCATTAATGCACTTGTTTACAACTCTGACACATGCCGCCGGCTCTTGGAAAAAAATCAACGTAATTTGATGAGACTGTTTCTGTTTCTACAAGCCTTGTCGCAGCGTGTTGCTTCTGTAGGTGTTTCAACAGATTAGAATTGCTGTTTTGGGCCGTAGATAGGATCTTTGATCC